>PVJD01006518.1:0-97146 GCA_004026545.1 Mormoops blainvillei
CAAATAACATCTGAATTCTGGCTGGTTTGAGTAGAAAGAGAACTAGTAATTGAGGAAAAGGGTTTAACCAAAAGGATTTGAGTCCATTTGATTAAAAGTATTTTTAAGAGTCTCACATAAGCATCCCGAATATTAGAGTTTCTGAGGTTTATCCATCACTAGTCATTTTCCAATTAACTGTACATCCTAATACCCCCAATCCTGGTCCAATGGCTTCTGTGACTGATAATTTTGCTTCTTTTCGGAACAGACGTTTAAAGCTGAAGCCTTAGGACCATGATTACTGTCATTTTGTGGCTTTAGATTTGCAGTCCTTCTTCAGAGGCTGTTCATTTCTCCCAAGCCCTTGTTTCAGCATCAGGTAGCTTCCACCAGGTGACTTTGGGTGCAGCTCTGTAGATCCACTGGCTGGGCTTTTCTCAAAAACTGAAAAATCAGTATCATAATAGTTCAGTTACTTTCCCTCTTTAAGGAACATCACTAACAGAAGGCCACATGAGAAATAAGTATTCATTGCTGCATTTGCTTCCACGTGTTTGAAATGTTACACACGTGGGTTAGCGACAAAAATGAAAACAGTACAAAAAATACAACATGAATGAATTTTAAGAAATGATGTAGAATCAAACAAATAGGGAATAAGGAATAATCTATTTAAAAGGGGGTGGGAGATGTACGCGTTCCAAAAACATTATCGTGAAAAAGAAGAAAAGGTAAGGAAATATTCCAGATTAAAGGAAACCAAAGAGACATGACCACTAAGTGCAACAACAGGTTAGGTCTTACACCGGAGGCAACCTTTGCTGGAAAGGGAAAACTGCTGTAACCAGTTATTAGGTCAACTAACACAATGTGAATGGATTAAGGACAACACACTGTATTGTATCAATGTGAATTTATAAAGTTGATCACTGTACTGTGGTTACACGAAAGATATCTTTATTCTTAGGGAAAACATACACTAAGTATTTATGGATGAAAGTGCCATGATGTATAAAACTTACTCTCAAGTGGTTCCGAAAAATTATGTATATATGGAAAGAGAGAGTACACTGAAATATTAAAGCAAATGAGGTAAATCTGGATAAAAGGTAAATGGATGCTCTTTGTACTATTTTATTTTTGTAATTTAAAAACTTTTCAATTGTTTCCTTCCAAAAGAATTAATGATATACGACTGATCAAAATAAGCCAGATTGAACAGAATACATTCTGCGTGGTTCTGTTTGCATTCTTTAAGCATGCATAATTCAGTAGTAAAACTATAAAGAAAAGCAAGAAAATGAATGCTATAATGGTATTGGGGTAGCATGATCCCATAATACAATACGATAATAGGATAGTGGTTATGGACACCAAGGAGGGAGATCACTTAGGGAAGGGACCTGCTGGGGGCTTTGGAGGGGTAGCAATATTCTATTTGGTGTCCTGGGTGAGGATTGCCTGAATATTGTTTTATAATTATTAAGCAGAACATTTACATTTTATGAGCTCCTCTGTGCATGTTTTCTAAAGGAAGGGGAAGAGGAAGGAAGAGGGGAGAGGGAAGCAAGAGAAAAGAGGAAGGAGGAGGCCAGGAGGAAAGATACCAAGGTACAATTTATTACTTGTCTTTATGCTCTTACTAATGAGTGATTTGCTCTACTATAATCATCCTTGTCAAGACTAAGAAGAAAATTGCCCTTAAATCTTCTTTTGGAGCAGACACCCACCACCGCTTCCAGATGTCTGACTTAGCACAAGGCAGAGCTGTAGAACTGTCATATATCAGGACTCACTAGATGTGGTCCTGTCAAGTACAGAAACAAGTCATTGCCGGGAGCAAGGTCTATAAGATCCAACTGCATATTTGGAGAAAATCCAGGACAACAGGTAGACATAGGCATGAAAAAGATTAACGCAAGAAGCTGACAATAACCAAAGTCAGCACTCCCTACATCTTAACCCTTTAGATCCTTTTGCTGAGGTATACAGCCTGGCACACACATGAATGAGCGTTGTATGGCGATGTGGTGCTTGGAATCCACCACAAGGCTGTACGGTCAGTCATCTTCCAGCCTCAGCTGCACCCAGGTCTCCCATGCCCACCACATGATGCTCGTCAGTGCCTCAAGCGCCAGATCCGCTTTCCACATCACATGTGGCTCCTCCCCTTCCTTGTCTGACCACCTCACTTTCTTCAGGTCTCAGCTGAAAGTCTGCTTCTTAGAGAAACCTTTTCTACCTCCCCAATCTAAATCAAGTTTCCTTATAGCGTTCTTTGGTGGCATTTCATCCTTCTCCTTCACAGCATTTAGCACAGCTTATAATTATATACTTATTGGTAGAACTATTTACTTTCCCACCAGCCTGGAGTTCCTGAGAGCAGTCTAATCTCCAGTTGCTAACAGCTGTTTGCCCAGCTCCTCGCACGGCCTCTGGAACACAGCCCGTATCTGTTGTTGCCGACACCTGAAAGAAGGAAGGAGGGAAGAACTCATGAGTTAATCAACCTCTCCAACAATTTCTACTCTCTTCCAACAGGTAGCAAAAGGACTGAATAATTAGCTAAGTAATTTTGTTACAAATCATTTAGTAGCCACAGACGGTTTTCAATAACACTGATAGAGCCACTTTATCGATCATTCTTTTCTGCTAGTTTGGAGTTCCAAACTAGGAGACAGGCTTATTTTTTCCTTTCTCGCTCATGCTTACCTTGGATCCACACATACTGGGAGCACAATTACTACTGGGTGACTAAAAATCTAATTTCTTAAAGTGATCACACTTTTTAGAGTATTTTAATAGATAGGTCAACAAAATAGAAGTTACATAGAGTGAGGCAGGGAAAATATCTAAACAAACATAACTTGCTAATTGTTTTTCCTGAAGAACCATCAAAGAACACATATGTCCAACTCTTAAATACCACTGTGAGAGGAAACAGCAAGAACATTGAGACGGTAACTGGTCTTAGAGTCAGGATATGTGGGTTTTAGTGATGACGACCTTACTTTTCACACAGCTTCCTAAGTTTTGATTTCTTCACTGTAAGTTGAGGCCATTGGAATTAACTTTTGGGGGCCCGTTATTTAGCTGTTGGAAAGCTTGGTAAGATCAACAACTTATTTAAAGGTTCTTCAAATATGAAGTTAAAATATTCTAACCAATAATTGGCTTTCCTGAAAAAAAAAAAAGATTAAAGGTAAGCATCATTTCTTTCATGTTTGTATGGGGAATCCACCATTGCCCACTAGAAATTTATGCTTGCTCTTCAGTAGAAAAGAAGAAGCTTACAGAGGAAGATTTGTCATTATCTTGTAGGTTTGTACATACAGGACTTGTCACTGAGGCAAACTGATACAACAGGTTAACTTATAATTCAGGTGTCAGTCGTATCACACCAACACATACAACATAAAGGGTCTCAACTGTATAGTAGCAATAACACATAGAAGAAATGGGACTGTGTCTGAAATTTGCTGTCTGACTGGCTCTACTTATTGAACTAAATAAAGTAAGGGGCTCAAAAAAATCAAGGGAAGTCTTAAATTTTACTTTGTGCAAATGCATATAGAAACCACAAAATTAATCCATTCTGTACTGGTGGTGCCCAAATCCCTAAAATTTTACATAATATATGACCAGTATTTCTTGAAACTGTACAAACACAACAATTGAATGACAGTGTTCTGTTTACTGACTAGGTTTGAAAATATTTCCTGCCTTAAGTTTAAGGTACAATAATTATGGACTTCTCTTAAGATACAACATTCCCTGCAGAGAAAGATGACATATTTGTTCAGATGACATATTTGTGCAGTCAAGCCAAACAGTAGAGAGCTGATTAATGTGATATCCCGTTTCTGTTGGGGCGCTGTCCTCAGTTTCCCTGAAGCACACTGATCAGGAACCCTAGAAACCAACACGGCTGACACTGGAACAGCCCTCTTAGGCACCACTTAATAAAATCCTGAAAAGCAGTTCGGAAAACCGCTTCAATTAATGTTTTATCTTGTACTTGTGTATTTGTAATCTGGCATACTCTGAGGAGGCTGATAAGAAAACTTTAGCCAAAAAAATGTGATTCAGAATCCAAAATGAGAATTCTTTTTTTTCAGATAAATGATGTGTCTACAACTGTTTGTCTGTCCTAGTGTGTGGCTCCTTGACCACTTCTGGTTCACCAATTTAACTTAAGACCTATATTTTGGAAGCAAAAGAAATGTTGTCAGATTTGAATCATTTGAGAGATGTTAGGCAAGATTCAATGTGAAAGATCAAAAATGTGGATTAAATAGATCACACTTGAAGAATGAAAATTGGACCCTTCCTAAAAGATTTTTAAATTGCACTAGTCACTAGTACCCCCTGCATTGGATGGTGCCCAAATCCCCAAATTTTAAGTAAAATATGACCAATATTTCTTGAAATGATACAAACACAACAACAGTTAGATGACAGTGTTGTTTACTGACTAGTTTTGATAATATTTCCTGTGTTAAATTTAAATAATGAAAGACTTTTCTTAAGATACAATCTTCCCCACAAAGAATGGTGACAAATTTGTTCTGGTCCTAAAAAATACCTTCACATGCAGTCACCCAAACAGTAGAGTGCTGATTTGGGATTTCAAAAATTCAAAAATCCTGTGGACCAAACCATGTCCACTTGAGTTTATTATCTCTATGTAATGATTGCCTCCAGCTGTCTCATGGGCATCAACCTTATCTACCAACTCTAACACTTCAAAGGGGAAGGCACAGTTCTATAAAGGAGCAGTGTCCCTAATGGCCAAGCACTGGGGTCAGCCCCCTGGAATGGCAGTTCTAGGCCCCCTCTTGACATTCAGCATCCCCATGGGAGCTTGCTTAAGCTGGTGGTGTCTCAGTGTTCCATGGCTGAAGTGACTATGATAATAACCACTTGCTTCTCTCTCTGGGACACAGTGCAGAGAGTTTTAAACTCTCATGGAAGACTTCTTATAACAATTGAGGCATCTTCTGATTTCGGTCATATCTTTTCTAAAAATATAAACACATGATCCATTTATCAACTAAGAATGATAATAGCCTAATAATAATATCAAGTCTATGTCAAGCAATAAACAAGGTGCTTTTAAAGACATTATCTGAATTAATCCTCATACCCTTTGTGGTTAAAGTAGGTATCGTTCTTACCCACTTTTTACTTCTGCAGAATCTCAGTGACTTTCCCAAGACCATACAGCTAATTGTGGTATAAACTGAATTCAAACCCATGTCTGTCTATAGTACTCAAATTTTAGTCATTTCCACTACATCAAAATCATTAAGAGTTTACAATAAAATTAGAATTTACAAAGAACTTTCATGAAATCCTTTCATGAAGATAAAAATTACTGGGTTATCTCTCATGCTTAACTACATAAACTTGATCATTAAAGATAACAAAGTCAGGACTGCATTTGGCATATGTGGTTAAATTCATATAATCGGCTTTTACAAAGTACCCCCAAAAGACTGACTAAACTTATCAAATGAGTCAATTAAGTCAGGTAAATTAAACATTAAGAAAGTCAGTCAAATTGTTTACGCTTTTCGTTTTTAATTTTGCAAATCCGAACCACCACCAGTTGAATTTTCTATTTCCCTGTGAGTCATATGTGTGTAGAATACACTCACCATCGGGGCTCAGGTCTTCATGTCCTCGAAGGTAGTAATGCGATGGGGTGGCATGAGGCAAGGGAAAGGCCTGAAGGCTATTTTCAGCATTTCAGAGAGTCTAACCGATATCAACTATGTCTCCCAAATAAAGCAGAACAGGCTAGCTAAATAATCACATTCCTAAGCTGTTGACCAGAATTTCTTCGGCTCAGTGCAATCAAACTAATGATCGCACCCTGATTGGGAAGACTGATTGGAAGTTGCGCGTGTCTTTGGTTAATGAAACAGTTTCCAAAAATGTAATGGTTACGGAATGTCATAAAGGTAGATGCACCAGGACATTTAGGTTTATTGCAGTACTACGGTTATGGTACCAAAAGGTGGGGAGGAAAAACCAGATGCTCACAATACAGAAATAACTAAATAAATTATAGCTTGTCCCTGCAATAGAATACTATGACACCAGAAAAAGGGCAGGACCATCTCAAGATACGCTTCAGGACAAAATAAGCAGGTCACAGAATAACGTGCATTACATAGATACTGTGCACCTTACGCGCTTGCCCGGGTTAAGAAAATATGGAGATATGTGTGCATATGGGGAGAGATATGCATATTCTCTAGGCCCCTTCTAAGTACATTAACAGAAAAGGACATGGAGGGAGGTCATCTGAACCGGGAACAGCCAGCAAGAGGAAGAGGTCGGATTAGGACAGATAAATACAGTCTTTCACTTTCTACTCTAAATTTTTATATGGTTTCAATTTGGACAATGAGTATCAATTGTGTTGTAATTCTTTTAATTCCTTAATGAATGCAAGGGTTTTGTTTGTTTGTCTGGCAAACCTTTACAAACATGAACTCCATATGGAAATAGAAAGAGGGTCCATGGAGGTAAAAACGGGGTGACCAGACAGCACAGATGTCCCCTTCCAGTGCACAAACATCACACACACATCCCTTCTACCTGGGAGTGATGGGCTCTTGAGACATTTACAAAGAAAGCTCTGTCTCTGTTGCCAGAAATCGGCGCCATGCAATGACTCTTCTCTGCAGCCTTGAAAATGCTGCAGGCTGGTAGCTAAGCAGTGTAAACAAGTTGGAGGACCAACATGAAGACCCTTCAGGAATGCTGGCACCTTCCCGAGACTTGGAAGTAGTCCTGCTCCTAATTGGACACAGGTGTGCCTGAAAGGGAAGCTGCCGCGTAAGTCTACCCTGTGCAGAGCCGAACCGGCTACGCCACGCCCACCAAAGGAAACACGGACCACGGCCGGCTCCATCAGCTGTGGACCCAGCAGCCTGCTGTCTGCCCAGCTCCACTCTCTGGCTCAACAACTCAACCCGTAATGTGTGACTTGGTGTGTGCCAGGAGTACCCAAAAAGCGCTGCTCGATGTTGACAATCTTCCTTAAAAGACAAGACACAAGCTTCACAAGGCCTTGTAAAAATGCACTTCTTAGGATGTTCCAGTGCGACTATTTCTGAGTGAGCTCAAAGCCAACTGCATGCTCAGTCTCAGGAGAGAAGAACGAGGCTTAGCTGGGGCTCTTGCTGCCCGCTCTCTCACATTCAATCCAAGTCTTTTATCCCAAGTTTCTCAGTTTTCGAAGGAATGGCCCATCTATTCACGCACTTTTTGTGCTCTCCAGGCCTCGGCTTTGCCAGGACCGAGGCAAGGATGAGTCTATGCCCGTGTTAAAGCATTCAGTGGGAGGGACAGGCCCCCATCGAATGGAGGACATGGAGGCTGTGGGGAATGGACCATCTGAGTAAGGAGGGTAGAAGTATGACCAGGAGAATTTGCGACACGACATTTGTCGAGCCCCATCCCTCTCTACTGCCACGGAACAGGGTGCCAGGGGCCTCTGCTCTCCCTTCTGAAAAAGCAGGGATAATGGCACTGGAAGAAGTGTGTGTTACAGGGAGCAGGTAAGTGTGTGTGGCCAGAGGAAAAGGAAAGCCCAGGCTTGTGGGGCTCTTCTGAGTGAGAGGAAGACAAGTGAGAAACAAACGCTGTAGAAAAGGATGAAGAAGGGCTGAGCCTCTTAAAAGGCATGAACGAAAAGACATACCAGGCCCCTATTTGTCCTCAGAGAGTGATGTCTTATCAATCGCTTATCCTTGGGATGCAAAGAAAGAGCCCTTTCAAAAGCTTTGAACAAAAACAAAGGCACACCCGTAGTAGCCTTTGCTCTTTCTTTTAAAAGTAGTTATTGGAGATTATAAACAATGGGTTGTCACTGAAAGCTGGTGGTTTGGTCAGTAGAGGATTGGTGGAAAGCACATTGGGCTGCCAGCCTCTCCGAGAACGCGTCCGTCTATGGTGGCTCTCTCTTCTACGGCCCCAACACCCCAGGCTCCAGGCTGCAGTCTCAGGTCGAGCCACCTTTTGTGGTCGCTAGCAGTATGCATGCCACTTGAATGAACTTTCCTGTATCCCCCTGCCATCACCTTCTTGAAGCCTTGGACTTGATTACCCTCCTCACAGAATCCAAAGCCTGCCCTACCCATGCCCTGTGGACCCACTGCTGCTTACCCAGGGTTTCACTGCCCCCTCTGGGTAGATGGCTTTCACTGTACAGCTCCAGCTCTGATGCTCACAACCTGAAAATCTTTTCAACATATGAAGTGCCCCCCCCTCAAAATGTTTGTGATCTTGAGTCAGAAGACATAGATTTACTCCTGTCACTCCTGGTTGTTTATTATCTGACTTTTGCACTGGAAGGCAAGGTCCTAGTCTTAGACACCCTCACCCCCTTGATGCCTAGAGATGGACCAGGCAAAACTGCGACCTCAAGCCCCTGCACTGAGCATTCGAATAGTGGCTCCTCCGTATTGGGATGCACTGTAAGCTTTGAAAGTGGGTCGCAACGGCTTCATAGAAAGAAAAGAATAAAATGCAGCTCATAGATAATGCCTATGTTGACTATTTGCTGAAATGATATTTTCAATATATGAGGTTAAATAAAATATTGTTTAAATTAATTTTACTTGTTTCTCTATCTTTTTAATGTGGCTACTAGAAAATTCTAAATTGCCTATGTGGTTTATGTTCTATATCTATTGAGTACTATTGGCCTAAACTTTCACCTGGTATACCATAGGTGGCCAATACTTACTAAATACATATAAACATATAGTTATTCTTTGGGCCCACCATTTAAACTTGCTAAACTTTTCTTTATTTTTACTCTTTGACATAACAATAAAAATATCTGTCCCATAGGAATTTTTGTGGAAACTAAATGAAAGAGTGCCACCCAAATCTGAAATAGTTCCTAAAGGTGTTATGCGTATTTAGGGTATGTCGAATGCTTGAAGAATGAGAAATGCGGTGCAATTGAATAATCCCCCAATTATTAAGACCGTCCTAAAAACAGAACATGCAAACATTGAGAAAACTATTGGGAAATAAAAAGGCACTAATGCTCTGAACCCACGTCATTATCAACCTTATTCAGTCAGAAAGTAGACTTTGGAAAGTCAAGAGTTTGCCAAGGTGATTATGGAAAATAGATTTCTCTGACAGCTTAGGGAAAGCACAGATACCTAATGCTTTTGCATTCAGTAGGGTGTTTCCTTTTCGGGTAACTATTCAGTTTGGTAAAGTACATTTTACATGTCAAGTAGAAAATGGTTTCAAACTGAAAAATAAGATAAGACAATGAAGGAAGAAAGTCAAATTAACTCAAAAAGAAGCAAGTCACCTGAGGAAAATCACAGCCACTTTGACCCAAGCTTCCCTGAATACCTGTCGTTAATAACCATATCCTCAACTCTCATTAATAAAATTAAAATAAAAAACTTAGGGGGAAAAGCAGAACCAAAATATTCCAAGTTTTTGTTGTTGTTGTTTTTAATCACAGGCCAAATGATTCAAATAGAAAAGCTTAAAGTAGATAAAAATTTACCTGATTTGTAACCCAATGAATATTATATATAAAGTTAAGGGAAAGGTAAATAGTGACCTGATTACGTGCTCCCTATTTAATCAAATGAAACCCATTCTTAAGCATCGACATATCCAGCTTCTTTAAAAGGTGGCTTTGAATAGAAATTCTGGATTTTGTTGTAGACACAGAAGTTTCTGTTCTTTTTTCTCTCTCAGTTACTACATTTGTAATATACCAAAGCGGCCCTCCACTAGGGGAGAGGAGGATAATTTTGCTCCCGAGGGACACCTGGCAATGTATGGGGTCATTCTTCATTGTCAAGTGGAGAGAGGGTGTTAATGGTATCTGGTGGGTATAGGACAGGGAAGCTGCTGAACATTTTACAATGCACAGGGCTACCCCCAATGACAAAGACTTATCCAGCCCAAAAGCTCAATTGGTGCCTCTGTTGAGCAATCCCATACTAAACGATGTTTCATGGATTTTTTTAACATGCTTTTGCTGCACATGACAGGAGATCAAATGAAATTGGACACATCTTTGACAGCCTCGGGAAACCATCAATACATGATTACAGGGCTAAGGAAGCAGCAAATAAGTTAACTCATTATAACTCATTATAGAAAAACTTAGGAATAAACAATTAGTGTAGAAGAATTGATTGAGGAAAAGAACAATGCTTATTGTAACTAAGGCAAAGTTTACAAGGATGAAAGACTTTCTTTGACATACTTTATTCAAAATTAACCCACTGAGTCTTTGGGATCCCAGAGGGCTGTATCAGTGATGTTGGAGGTTATAAAAGTAAAAATTCCCATTGTTATCATCAGCAAATTTACCATAGACTGAAGTTAAGATAGACCTTCAAGAGATATCTCTGTAATCAAAGAAAACCTGGGAGGCATTGCACCCCAGAAAATAAGAAACCTGGCTTTGGAATCATCAAAGGACAAATGAGGATTTGAATCTAGACATGCCCTGGGAGAACCTCTTAATCCCTCAGATTTCTCATCTATAAAATGGGGACAATAGCACCCACTCGGTGGGATGGCTGTGAGGATTATGTGTGGTTATGCACATAAATTGCCTGGCATGGCGCCTTAGCCATGGCGGTTACTCAATACAAGGCAATGCCTTGTTTCTTAATTCCCCAAGTAATGTTTTCATCTTAACTATGCCTAAGTAATCATGGTTAGTTGAGATGAAAGGGGAGGCTTCTTTAGGTGTTATAGAAATGACCTTTTTTTTTTTTTGAGGAAAAGGTAACTCAAACAAAAATCCTTATCTCCAAAAAACTACTATAAAAGAAAGAAGTAGTAGAGGAATCTGGAAATCTGGTTATAACCATACTGATGACAAATCTTAGAAGATTTAGAGGTCTGTTAATGATAGTACATTCCAAGATGAAAAGGACACTACTCAAGAACACGGTATAATTTATGTTATTTCAATAAAGTAAGACATGACCTGGACTTTGAGAAAGAACTTGATACCTACAGCTAAGTAGAAACCAAGAACTGGTTGCAGATGTTCTCAGATAAAAATTTATTTGGAAAAAACTTTTAGGATCTATATGACAGCTCCCAGATGTTCAAAGGGTTTGAATCATAGACTTAGTTAAAAACTAGTAAATATGTAGGGGTTTTTTTTTGTATTGGACACATTTTAAAACTTTTCACAGAAAAGTTTTTTACTTCTTTAGTATTGTCATTAGTGACTGATTTCTGTGGTTCTCAGTACTTTTTAAATATTTTCAGATCCATATTTTAACCTTTTATTTGCCGCTATGCTATAAGATAAATATGGCATTAATATTAAGTAATATTCCCATTTTATTGAGAGCGGGAGGTTAAGTGATTTGGGGGTTTAACCGCAAATTGGGGAAAAAACTGACCCTAGCACCCTGACTCTCTCTTCAGCCTTTTTTTCATATAATAACTCTTTCTTGTCACATGCATAATTTAATTTCACAATGTTTTTGAGTACCTGATCAGCAAAGATAAGTAATTCACAGTCCGCCTCACAGATCCACAATCCAGTATACATATAATTATAACATGTGGATGACATAGTGATATTGAAAAATGCAAAAAAAAATGATGTATGTATTGAAAGGAGGGAAAGATCCTATCAGGTAGGCAGGAGAGACAGGAGATAGCATTCCAAGTGGGCGCCGATGTTTAAGTGGCATTTTTCAGGTGCACTTGGAAAGTTAGGTTGATGCCAGTTTGACTTTCTACAACCCACACTTAGCAGCCCTGCCTCTACAGGCAAGTCTCTAAACTTCTAAAGAATAAAAATGGCACCTCATTCATCTTTAAATTTCAGTGATAAGATTTCTCTAAAAATCACACACTAAGCACTCCGTAAATGTTTTCAGAATAAATGAGTAAATGAGTGAACCAAGTAATGAATTAACTTGCTAAAAAGTGGTAAGGAAGGGCATAAACAGAAAATAGTGTGGAAGGAGACCAACAGTGTTTGGTCTGGACAGACTCGATGGGACGCGGTGGAGAGAAGAGCAGAGCTGATGGCCCAGAGGCTTTGTTTCAGGGTACCACAGAGAACGGTGGGTATCAAAAACATGAAGTTAACACAGCCATCATTTAAGATAGAAGATGATGAGGGTGGATAGCATATCAACAGAGTGTCCCATAAAGTTAGTTGAGAAGCCCCGGCTGCATTTCCACATCCTTGTGCAAATGGATCCTGCATTGGCAGAAGCTCTGCAGGGCGTTATTGTAAGTTCTCTCAGTGAAGGAAAGGTGTGGTTGTTTGAAAGTTGTGCTTTGCTATAAGGGGAGGTTTTAAAGATTGTGATAATTCAGTACCTGTGGCATTAATGGAACCTTACGAAGAACAGTAGATACCAGATTACTGACTCAGAAAATCCGGACAATTCATTTTTGTACAATCCCAACACTTGAGTTCAGAGGCAAGCAGAGGTAACCACTGTACAAACAGCGTTGCTTTCCAGTGTAAGTGCTATAAAAGGAGCACAATCACCTGGCAATGAGCACAGCACTTCAAGCAGGCTCGAGATGTTCTCCCATGCTTGAACGAATGAGGAAATGAATTAGTACATGAGCGAATGAATAAATGTTGCCTCAGCAGAGAACTGTTTTCTGTTTTGTGCATCTGCATTTGATATATCCCACATCCACCATGGTTCTTTAAAGTCTTTCTAGGTGATTGAGATGGATATATGACAAGTGTTAACTCATTTCCAGGTATTTTGAGGCATTTCACTTCACAGTGACAGGCCTGGGCAGGCTTCTTCTCCTGTCATGGAGCTGGGTAACAGGTAAGCCTGGAAAAGACTGGATGAAGGCATAGGTGGGTCATTCTTACACAAGACTACAGCACACAGAGCCAATAAGCCTCACAATCCCAACACACACACACTCACGCACACAGAAACTCAGGCCAAGTGGTTCAAGCCCAAGACGACTAAGTAGAAAGCAGAGCCAAGAGCTTAAGTCAACACAAGAAGCCATGGCAGCCGTCAGGAAGGCATGGCAACACAGAAGAAAAGAGCGCAAGGCTGGAGCGTCCGTTGCCATTGCCAGTGGGGCTCCCAGCCACTCGGGTGATTCCGAGAGGTACATTTGAAGTGCACTAAAAGAGAACAAGCAGAATAAACTTTAGTAGAGGAAATGTCTTACAGGCAGTTATACAGAGTTTCTGTCTTTGAAAAATGCCACCTGCAAAATGCCTTCCTGCGAAAGTTGGTTTCTTTCATTTGTTGTCTTTCATGTAAACACAGGCTAAAAGCTTTTTTTAACTTCTGAGAATAGAATACATTCAAATATGCTTTGATAATGACCTATTAGTTTAAGAAGTTTCTAGTTAGAATCCAAAAGTGTGGAAGGCAATTGAGCACTAACATTTCTGGTATGATGAGGATTTTCATTTCTTTGGATGTGTTGCATATAAATGGTGCTTTGTAATTAAGGACTCCAAATACCAGAAATGTTTAGTTGTGATTTCACACATTGTAGGTATCTCAACTTAATTTTCCTTGAATTTTATACCATTAGACATGCAGCATTCTTGCCTGATGGTAATCTGACCACAATGGAAAGGGTGGTACTCCAATTACCTGGCAGATATACAGACTCAGTAGAAACGATAAAGAAACAAAGCCAAGGAACACGTGTGCATTGTTCAATGGTAAGATGGCATTTGCACATTACAAGGAATTTGTGGTATGTTATTTGGCTTTATGAAAACAGATATTGCAAAAATATAGACACGAAGGGAGAAAAAATAAAAAGATAGATTATAGAGGAATATAAAGAAAATGGAGGTTGGGGATAACCAAGGCACTTGAACGTAGTGTGAAAATCTCAGAACTGGTTACTTGGACCCATTGTTAGGGACTGAGCTTGAGATGACCAAGGTCTAATGTTGAAATGTCCCTGCCAGTAATAGCATTTGGAGCAAGCTCTACTGCAACCAATATGAAGGGGATGATCAAATTATTTGGTTAATTGGAATTTCATTACATCAGAATGTCTAGAAGTCAGTGGTTTCTGATCTGGAAACAAGACAAGTCATCAAATACCCCTGGGACTTCTGTTATTCTTTTGTAATTGTAGAGGGGAAGGCAAACTGATCTCCAGGATCCTTTCCGTGATTCTACAAGGCTGCCCCATATCGTCCATGGTGGAAAATGTCTGCCCTGCTCCTAAGCGGTTGTCTCATTTAAAGAAAGGCCCTTTGTTCAGTGAAAAAGGCTGCTCATCCTCACCATTTTATTTCTTAACACTTAGAACTTTCATGAAAGATCTAATCAAGAAGACACCAGATGTCATAGCATCCTAATTGCTGTAGATAATCACCAAGAGCTTAAAGGCGTTGTACGTTTATGCGAAACATTTGCTGGGGACCGGGTTCCCAGGCAAGAACATGGAAACAGCTGTCTCACTTGAGTTTAAGTTCTTATGATTAAGAGGATATGCAATTTCCAAATGAGATGAATTAGCTTTTAAAATAAAAATTGTCCTTCTGTAGTTACACAAAGCAAATGTTTAGTTTTAATCAAACCAAATGCTAGAGACAGAAAGACCTCACTCAAAGTTCTTATTAAAGTGTGTGTGTATGTGTGTGTGTGTGTGTGTGTGTGAGAGAGAGAGAGAGAGAGAGAGAGAGAGAGAGAGAGAGAGGGGAAGAGAGAGACATGGGTGTACCTATGTGGTATGAGCTGGGTAGAACACTAAAGTCTCAAACTCAATTGTTACTTTTAATCTTTCTCTTTATCACTGGCTTTAAGTAAACTATGATCTGTTTTGATATAATTTAATTCATGTTTCTTGTACTAGGGATTTCTTGAGCATTTTATATTTGTGAACTTATAATTTTTATTAAATTTAGAAAGTTTCCAACTGCTATTTCTTCAAATACACTTTCTGAGCTCCCTCATCCCATATCCCCTGTCATGGGAACCACGGTTACATATATGCTTGTCCATTTGAAGTTTTCCCATGGTTCACTGACGTCCTGTCCTTTCCCTTTTTCAATCTATATGTGTGTGTGTGTGTGTGTGTGTTATTTTGAGTAGTTTCTATTGCTACACCTTCAAATTAATATTTTCTTCTATAATGTTCAATATATGGTTAGTCTCAACCAGTGGGTGTGTTGTTGTTGTTTTTTATTTCGGACACTGTGATTTTTTTTCCTCTGGAAGACTGACTGGAACCATTTGTAAATCTTCCATATATCTACTAAACATGTTCAATCTTTCTTCTAGCTTCTTGAATATGTAGAACACAGTAATGACAACTATTTTAATGTCCTTGTCTACAAATTCTATCATCTGTGTCATTCTGGGTCCGTTTTGATTAATTTTTCTCCTCATTTTTGCTAGTATTTGCCTGCTTCTTTGCATGCTTGGCAATTTTTTATTGGCTGCCAGACATTTTGAACTTTACCTTGTTTGGTGCTAATTATTTTTGTATTCCTATAAATATTCTTAAATTTTATTTTGTGACACAGTGAAATTACTCAGAAATAATTTGACCTTTTCAGATCTTGCTTGATTAGGCAGAATTAGAGCAGTATTCAGTCTAGTTTTATTTTCCCTAATGCTTTGGGAAAATCCCTTCATTGTATCCCTACCCATCTTGGTACTTGTAACTGGTGCCCCACAGATTATGAGGTTCTCCATGCTGGCCATGGGGAACACAAACTATTCCTAGCCCTCTGTGGCCTCACGCTCCATTCTCTCCAGCCCTCTTAGGTGGTTCTTGTGCAGCCTCAAGTTGTTCCCTCATATGCCTGAGTGCCGATCAGCGCTCAAGTGAGTGTTTCAGGGAGAAGGGGACTTTCTGTAGGTCTCTACCATCCTCTCTCTACACAACTCTGTTCTGTCTGGTGGCCCACTCTAGCCACCTGGCCTTTCCTAGACTGTCTTCTCAACTCTGACAGACTACGTGCATCTTCCTGTGTTCCGCTTGGTGCACTGAAGTCAGAAACTCTCCTAAAGGAAATAAACTGGGGCAATGCTAAGTGTCAACTTACTTGTTTCCTAACTGTTGGGGACCACTGACCTTGACTGCCCAAAGTCCACTATCTTGAGCCTTGTCATTTTGTTGTCCAGCTCTTTAGTTGTTTCAGGTGGGAGGGTAAACCCAATTCTTATTACTCCATCTTGATTAGAAGTAGAAGTCCTCAAATTTAGTCATTATCAAACTACTTAAGTATTTATAAAGCAACAAATATGAAGGCATAATGCAGAATTTAGAGGTGCTACCCTGGGGGAAAAAAGAAAAACACATGAAAAAATACACTATAAAACTTAAACCTTCTAAAAAATTCCTTTGTCGACGACTGACACATCTTTGTGGTTAAAAATAACACAAACTTCCTTAGAGGTACATCATCCTGCAAATGTTGGGAAAGATTTGCTTAAATTCACACAATAATCTGAAATTCTGAACCTTGGCATTTAACAGAAGAAATCATGTAAACAAAAATTTGATCTTCTAATCCCAGGAAGAATGCTACACTTAGGCGTGCCTTCATAAAGAGACAGAATCATGCCTGGCACAGTGTCTAACATATACACAATAAATATTTGTGCAGTGATAATGATTACTGCAGGAGAATATAGCAAAGTATGGCCAATACAAGAACATAAAATAATTTGAGATCGTTATGAGGCAGTGTCAAACTACTAGACATAAATATTACAGATTATGCAAAAATAGATGACACAGAGAGATAGATGGATGATAGATTCAATGAAGACATAGGGCTTCTGGGGTACTTACAGTGTTGTTTCTTAATATGGATTATGCAAGTATTCATTGTAAATAAACTTGTTAAGCTGTCCCTTTATATTTTATGCACTTTTTTGTATGGTTATCAGAGTACAAAAATATAATATTTTTCTTAAGATTATCTGAGAAACCCCAAGAGAACCAGGTTCAGTTGTCAGTTTTGACTGAAAAGCTGAATGATTATATTCTTCAAAAGAAGTCATAACATCATCATGCTGTGTGACCTATTTTTAACTTTAAGTAAAAATTAAAGAGGCTCTTTTGATAAATGGATTTCACATATATTATCTTCTTATGACCCTGAGGAAGAGGCATAATTATTCACCTCCATTTTGAAAATGGAAAAACTGGGGCTTGGAAGGGTAGATGATTTGTATGAGATCATATACTGCAAAGAACTGGTGGAGAAGGCAGAAAGATTAAAAAAACCTGGCTCCCTGATGACATGGTTGTATCCTGAAGTCAAACTCTAAAATCTCCTACTTCCAAACCTCTTACTATATGCAATAACAAATTCCCCTATCACTGGAGATATTTTGATTTGGATCTTTCTATTATCTGAGCTGAAAGAATTACTACTAATATACTAAGTACTGAACTGATCATTTTCTTGCATTATCATGTTTCATTTTCATTAGAAATTCTATGAGACAGATATTACTATTGCCACTTTTCAGAAGAGGACTTAAAGCTTAATAAAGCGTTAGTAATTTACGCCAGTTCATGAAGTCATAACTAGAATTCAAACATACTATTCTGGACTCCAGACATGTCATATGATAAACTCTGCAATAGAAGCATTTTCAAAAGATGGTCACTCAGTCACATGGGATCATTAAAAGTTATTTTGTTACCATCACTTCAGTTGTGGCTACAGAGAGAATCAATGTCTTTTTCTCTTTTCTCCAATCCTCAGACAGAGCCCTTCAGGGCAAAATGCTTGCCTCCTGCTACTCTGCAAATCATAAAGATTTCTTAAAAGCAAAGGGAAGACACATATTCTTCATTCTGAGGAAGTGCTTCCTAACAGTAAGATGATTACCCCAAAATGAATTAACTGTCTTAGGAAGTAGTCGGTCCCCCGCCACAGGGCTTTAAAATAGGTTCTGGGTGGCCATCTAGGGAAGTGTGGCATGAATCTGGCAGATGGGGGGCAAAATAACCTATCCTTAATCTTCAGTGATAAGGTTTCATGCAACTCACAACTTTTCTGCGGAATAACTTATCTATACCTATTGTATTTGTCATCTTTCCCTTTTACTTATTCATTTCTCAAGAGAGTGAAAGGATGAATGGGGTAAAAACCTTAAATAACTTCTAACTTCTCTAGGGAAATCCTTCTTTTTTCATTGTTATTCAATTGCAGTTGTCCTCAAAAAACTAAAAATGGAACTGCCTTTTGATTCAGTAATCCCACTGCTGAGACTACAGCCAAAAAATCCAGAAACACCAATTCGAAAGAACCTCTGCACCCCGATGTTCACAGCAGCATTATTTCCAATAGCCAAGTGCTGGAAGTAAACTACACACCCATCAGGAAATGAGGGGATGCTTTTTAAAAGGTGTGCTGTGAATTTTATAGCCTCTCATTCCTTTCAATATGCAAGTACTGTTTCTGCTCTGTGCATATCTTTTTGCTAGACATTTTCTAAATATTAAAAAAAATAAGGATGTGTAAAAGTATATCCCTTCACTTGAAGAATCGGTAACAATGTCTTGCTCAGAAGTACGCACATAAAAAATTTAAAAATGCAAAGTAAGAGGTGCTATTTGACAGAATAATGGGTAGCACAAAAGTAGATTTATAACTGTATGGAAAATAATACAATAATTAATATATGATAATATAAGAATAAACTCTGTATTTCACATACTCACAACTGTAAACCTACTTTTACCCCACCCTGTATAATTATAGGCAAAATGGGGTAAACTTTAGTGGTCTGGGCCTTTAAAGGAGACATGTCTTTCTTCTTGCACTTTTAAAGAAAGAGCCTCAAGCCAAATGAATAAGCCATTTGCCAGTTGCTGGTTTTCTGCTTTTTATATCCTTGAAGTAAATACTATGTCGTAAACATGACTCACTTACCAAGGATGACCAAAATATTAGGCTAAATCTTGACCAGAGATAAGCCCATTGAACAATATATTTATAGCCACGGTGTTACATTTTAAATTTAGAGAAGGCTTCCAAATGTGGGGTCCGCAATCCTGAAGGAGTTCTTCAATAGATCTCAGGGAAGTCTGTGGAGTTGAATGGAAAGAAATTATATCTTCAGAGCCACTAACCTGTAACTAAAATCTAGCTTTCCTTCAACAAACTACAATCTTATTAGCAATTTCTATGACACTGTCACCAACAGAAATCAGAGATATTTTCCAATCACATTATAACTGCAAATACCTCAATGTATCACTTATGGCCATGCCTACTTCAAAATGAGAGTTGTCATCAAGCCTCTTACTAACTTGGCATTCAATACATTAGTAAAAATAAAAGTATTACTAGGTCACAAATTTGGTATTTCATTACTATTTTGATCAATATTTTATCTCAATATTGTTGGTTTTCTTTGCAATCCTATGTATTGCATTTTATGACGTTTAGAAGCAATATTCTGAGACAGGGCCCATTTGCCTGATTGCTAAAGTGTCCATGGCACAGAAAAAGGGTAAAAACCACTGGATCAGGTCTCTCCCTTCGTCTTGAATTGTAGGGACTGTTTTGCTCTTGGTTTAGCAGATATTCATCAGTGCTCTGTGCTTCTGGGTTTATCCCACATTTTAGTTTGGGGAAAGGCTGAATTTAAAGAAGACCATTAGTGTTAAACAGAACAAAATTTAATTTTTAAAATTTGTATCGCACATATACTCTGGACATCTTATCTAGTAAAAGAAAGGAAACCGGTCCCAAATTTCTCTCTGTAGCAGAAGTGGAGTGTCCAGATACAGTGCACAAGCTTATCGAGCCTGGGATCTGGAACGTATTTTATGGGTTTCAGGGGTTTCTACCCTGGAAATGAGCGTCTTCCTGCCGTAAGGAGAGGTATAACCTCCTTTTTTCTTTTTTTACCTTAAAATCTCTGAACACAATTTAACCTCGATGAACTCGGTTCTTGAGAATCACATGCTCACTTTTTGAAGAGTCTATATTTCTTCTACATACGACACAAGTTAATTCCTGTCACACAAACACTTTTTAAAGTGTACATGTTAGACCTTTCTTGTCAAGGCTCACAAATTTGCATTATTTCTTTAGACTATGTTTGCTCTGAAATTAAATTAGAGGTTTATTTATTTCAAAGACATAAACATAAAAAAATGACTTTTGGTCATTTAAACTCTGATGACCAATTTATAACGCTCCAATCATGAGTTTACCTAGTATTGCGTAAAGATCAATAAAAATTAAACATAACATAGACTATCTCAGAAAATGGCTATTACACTCTTATTTTATGTGAATTTTGGATAAGAATTCTTAAATGACACACTCAGAAAGAAATCTGTATGTGTAGGGTGTTTTGAATTTATGAATTTCTTAAAATCCTCCCATTACAAACAGCCTCTGGGCATAAGTACACAATGAAGAAAGAAAAACAAGAAACTGGCCATGAACAGCAGGCCCATAGGAAGTCATGGTCCAACCATGACATTTTAGGCCAGAGCCTTGGTCCGCAGACGGCTAATTCCCATGGAATTCCAAATAAGAATTTAACCATTTCTATGTATGTCGATTTGCCTCTCTCACCATCTGAAAACATGCCCTTTCAGAAATGATCAGGGAAACAGGGGTGCCCCAACAAAACACGTCTCTGTCCTTTTCGTTTTTCATGTGATAAGTCACATGAATCTTAACACAGGGCAACAGCACTATTTCAAGTACTTAACTCTTTAAAATAAATAAGAATGCTTTCAGCCTCCAGCAAATTTCACAGAAGACATGTTCTTAAAACAGTTGCTCCACTGAGACTTACTTCTATCACTCAACAGTTGCATACCTATAATTAGATAACTTGATTTCTTTCTCAAAGAACCATACTTGCCTCTACTAACATGTTTTTTGAACATTAGGGACAGATCACATTACCCAAGTTTTCAGGATACATCGATGATACTAGTTTTGACATCTCCCTTATGTTTCCAAACACATGTACACAATAAAAGCTAGTTAATTTCCACTTTAAAACCCTACAGAACCTATTGGAGAGATTATAAACTTGTTTTTAATGGCTTAGAGTTTCATCTAAATACACACGCACACAAAAAAACAGGGTTTGCCTTGAAATCACCTAGGCCTGGGTGGAGGTATGTCTCTCGGGATTAAGGAAGATTTGACATCTGATACGCTGATGACGCACAGCACCATGGAAGGTGCCCGACAAGTGGAGCGTCAGGGTGGTAGTAATTGACAAACACTTACTTGATCTGGAATGTGGCTGTGGTTATTACCGTGGAATGCTCTAAAGGCGAGTAATTTCCTCAGCGACACCCTTGAAGCTTATAGATGATTTCTCATTTTGAGGAGGTGGGGAAGAGAAAAGACATAGGTGCTTTTTTAAAAAATAAGAAGCTATTTATATTGGGGAAAACTGGGATGAATGGCAGACTTTTGAAAGAGAAAAACACAAATGGTTTTTATGAGACTCTTGTAGCATTAGAAATAATCTTATTAATGAACCTCATGCTCAAAAGCTAAAAACTTCTTTATACGTGGATTTGGAAGAGCCACCTAAATGTGTTCTGACATGCAGAACCCCAGATAAAATGCTACCCAATGTCCCAGCTCTGTGGTTGCTTCCCCACAGGCCTATGGAGTCACCATTTGATTCACATATTAAATTAAGGATGAATTTTTAGTTTTCCCATACCATGACGATCCTAACTATAAAACCAAAGCTGATTTTGAAATATTTCCTAAGAAAAATTAAATGATTTGTTTTCACACATATGAGAAATTTCAAGTGATACTATTAGGCCAGATATAATGTAGGTAGCTGGCAGAATATGTGGCATTACACCTTGGTCCAAATGCAAAGAAAATTTTAAAAGATATTTCAAAACAATAAATCCAAGACTTATGCTCTTAGAAACACATGGATTTGGAAAACAATCAAAAAAGTTTTATTATTTTACCCTCCCCCCAAACTTTTAAGTAATTTCATGGTGAGCTATAAACACCCTAAAGGCACAAACTATGAAAAGAAGTAAATCAATATTAAAATCCCAAAACTGAAACTTCATCGGTGTGACTTTGAGGAAGTTACTTAATTCTTTCAAGCCTCAATTTTGTTCTACCTACCTTGTGGAGTTTCAAGAGAACTGAACACGCAAGTGTCTACGAGGTACTTAGCAAAACGCCTGGCACTCAACAGCACTGAGAGATCCCTGCAATTGTAATCATATAAATCATCTTGCTACTATTTAATTTAAAGCAGTTTACAAATATTCATGAAATACAAGATGAAGGAAATACACAAGTAAATCTGTACAAAGGGAAAAACAAGGGTAAGCAAATAATCAGAGGCCAGGAAAGAAGTTAGTACTTATCTGCTTATTCTTTCATTTATTCAATCAACAAACATTGACCAAATGCCCACCATGCACCCATCTCTGTGCAATGGTGACAGTGCAGTGAACAAGACATGTGATGCTGCCTTCAGACAACATAAACCCTGTACATGAGGGAATGAAGAGGAATGAATAACATAAACTACCATCACTATTAAGGCATTAACAGTCATCTTCTCCAAATTTTTGATATGTTATATCTTCAAATCACAGATAGGCCAATATCCATTCTTAGGACAAATTTTCTTGAGTAATCTATAATAGTCTGCAACATCGTAAGAAATGTGGAAGGCAGCGTGCCCTCCACCGCGTGATGAGGCTGATGGAAGCACACATGCCCACACGGTCATCAGAGTGAGTGTAGAGTGCCCGGTTCTGTGTGTCTCAGCACACACACAGCCCCAGGGATGGCACTAGAGGGTCAGGGTTGGACATCTGCCTCCTGAGCAGCAGCCCGGTGACCCTGTGCAGCTGTTCTCTCTGAGGAGTGGCAGAGCACACCACAGGGGAGGCTCACAGCGATTACTGGGCTGGAGGAAGACAATTTCAGACATTCTACTTACATTTTATAACAGTAAAAAGATAAATGATGCTTTCTCAATATTTAATGTATGGGTTGGCACTAGTGCCCTCACTCAGCCGAGCTGCCACCACCTGTTCCCTGGTGCCTGGGGTGACCTGAGCGAGCAGCAGAAACTCCCTGACACAGTGGAGCTTGACAGAGCACCTGCTCTCCTGTGCTGACGCGCAGCACTCTGAAAAATTCTGCAGTTTACAAGTGCCAGACTAAACGGTTTTAGAAGTGGTATTATCTGATTGTAACAGGATTCAGTAACAAAATGAACAAGAGAATTAAAAGGAGTCTGGCAATTACCATTACAGGTAATACATATAATGAAAGTACAAATAAACAATCTACCAAAAAAAGGCAGAGTTGAGACTTCTGCAGGCTCCAACACAAGGTCTTCGGAGTAGTCACATAGGTAAAGAACATTGACAATCTAATCAAATCTGACAAAAGAATGATCATCAAAATTAGACATTATTGAAACCCCTTGAAGTATGAGAGTGTATCCGCTGTACCAAACAATGACCTCGCCCTGAATGTGTATGACATGCCCTGAGATATTATTTAAGGGATGGTTTCAGTCATCATGATGAGCAAGGCATTTAAGACCTCAGCCCCAAAGACATGAAATCCAAGCTGTGATATTTCCAGTAATTTTTAAAGTCATGTAATAGTCAGGACTGGACAAAACTTCTCTGAAAATTAATGAAAGATGTTTTGAAGTCACTTGTGAGGTTTCTTGCATAATAATGAGAGACCAAAAATGTTTGTCTGGCACAAACAAACAATTCCGGGCTAAGATTACAGAGATATTATCCCACTTGAAACTCATACCCTGCCCCACTCAGAGCTATTGCTGCAAAGCGATGGCCAGAAGAGCTCAGAGCTCCGAAGGGGGCCCTTGACATGCTCACTTTTCGAACAAACGGCACCTTTCTGCTACAGAATTGTCACCGTGCTTCATCGGGGGACAGAGTGATCCTGAAAATCTCTGGCACCACAGGGGTTCCCTGTTTATCTCTTAACAAACTAATTGTGAGTTTCCCAACTTCAAAAAAAAAAAGAGTTGTGGATTTTTCTTTGATCGTAACACAAATGTTCCAAATTTGCTAAGGTCTTCCGTGATGACTCTAGTTCTCAATTGTTTGCTAATGGATAAACTCACATCCTATGTAATATCTGTATACTGACCTATATATTTAAATTTCATCTATGCCTTCAATATAAAGTTGGAAGTTTAATAATAACTGAAAAAATTGTATTGCTTTTGGAGATTAATTTAAACTATGAATTTCAAGCATTTAAAAATAGAAGTTTAGAAACATTTTCACTGCTATATGACTTATGGAAGGAAAAAATGTATGTCACTATAAAAATTTAGACCCATGTCCTCAAATCTGGAAAAGAACATTTAAACCTGTTCCAAATAAGGAGTTTGGGGAGTTTTTTTAATTAATATAAAAATTTAGCATATTCTGATTAATTTGAAAAATAAAAAACCTAAATGACATCAGAGAATACAGACATTCACCAGCCAAATTTCAATAAGTATATCATATGATTGATGAAGAGAATTTAAAAATGAGCACCATAGTTTAAAAAGCCCAGCCACAGATGCACATCTTTCATATGAATTTATGCACCTTTGAAAGGTATTTTTTTAGCCATAAAATCTGTTATAACCAAACATCAGAACAGACTGAACTTTGAGACAGATCTTCATATAACTGCTACATAATATATTTAACCCATATTTTCAAAATAATGGGGCATGGTTGTTCACACACCTTTTATTAAAATATAATTAGTAATAGCAAAGAGTTACATATATTAATATTCTGGTGAGAACAAAAGAGTATATAGAATAAAGTATAAAACAAAGTTCTAACATTTCTAAAATATTATTTGTTTCTTCTTGAGAGCATTCTAAAATGTTTAGCTTTCATTCTTACACGTTTACGATGCATAGAATATGTGTACGTATATAAAAATTTAGATCAGTATGCAATTTGTAGATAAGTAAATGTCAGAGCTGGGTGTGCAAGCATCTACTGCTGGGGGTTACTGGTTAAATGTCTATATGAAAGTTGGATAACTCCACTCCAAGTGAGTATGTCTTAAACTGTCATCCATGGATTACGTGCCTCTGGGTCACCTAGGGTGCTTGTTAAAAATGAGAATTCACCAGAGATGCTGACTCAGAATCCCTGGTGCAGCCCAGGGTTTTCCATCTTTAGCAAGCTCTTCAGGTGATTCCTCTGAATGTCACAGTTTGCAAGCCAGGGCCTCTCGCCAAGAAAGTCACAGCTGACTCTGAGCCTTCCTCATATATGTTTCATGTCCCCAGAGACCATAACTGGGTATAAAGCATCCATTCCCTTGGTTGGCAATGATAAGTCCATTAGCCCATTCTCAGACTTACTAAGAATAATTGTGGAGGAAAGCAGCAGTTAAATACCCAGGGAAAGAACGCATTGCACATTCCCTCCTATAAGAGGAAAGGATTGAATTTATTAAGAATTTTTTAACGTTTTTAGGACTTTCCATTCCTAGAGCTCATGATAATATATGATGTTAACTTCCTAACCATACAAATCCCTCTGAGATCGTCAGGAAGCCAGACTATGAAATTTGAAATATAAAACAAAATATCTAAAGGATAATATAGTAAAGAAATATACAAACTTAAATGGACTTTTAAAAAATAAATACTAGTTTGTCTCCAAGTAAAATTACATGGGGAACAAAAAGTGTCCTCTATATCAAAATTTCTGAGAACTTGTAAATACATGTGTGCCCTCCCCCATTTTAAAGATAAATAAAACTTTGCTTCAGTAATTCAGACCCAAGCTTAGCAATTCCAGTACTTCCTGAGGCCCTCCCTGGCCTTATAACCACAAAGTCATATGCTTTTTGGGATCTAACCTTACAATTTAAAGGGACATCTCAGCTTTCCTCGTCAAGTGAAACCTTTCTGCATTTTCTTAGTCCTGTTCTGTGTCATCTGCCTGTCAAGAAAGCAGTTGCTTGTTTGATTGTTAATTGCCCTTGTTTTTTATTATAGAATGCATTCGAATTTTGGTAAGTAACATGTTCTTCTTTGTAATTAGATATAGTAGTTAAAACGTCTTTCAATTCACCATGGCGTTCCCCTTTAATCAGCACATCAGGCTTTCTGATGATGGAACCATATCTGTATTTTTACCACAGCAGACCTGCTCAAAGAAAATTGTGCTGCCAATACACTTCATAATTGGAATGAAATTCAAAGGTAGGAGTGCTTTTATTTTGCAGGCCTGAAATGTGTAAGCTAAATGAAAGTAAATGTGCATACTTCGATCATTTGTATCGAGGTTCAAAGGTTTTCTACGGGCCTCAGACCATCTATAGCTGTAGTTACCTATTGACCGTGTACGAAGTGCCTTAGAAGGTGTATCAGTTGGAGGACAGATGGTCAGGCTGGAAACTCAGACAGGATTTCTATGTTGCAGCCTTGAGGTCCAATTTCTTCGTTAGGGAACCTCCGTTTTTGTTCTCAAGGCCTTCAGCTGATTGGAAGAAGCCCACCCACATTAGCAAGGGTGATCTCCTTTACTTTAAAGTCAACGGATTACAGATGTGAGCCACATCTAGAAATACCTTCACATCTCATGCCAACATCTGGATTAATGTCTGATTAACTCGCGGTACTGTAGCCTAGCCAGGCTGACCCAGAAAACTGAGCATCACAGAGGACAAGAACATTTTAAACCCTTTCTCATTAAATTTCCTTCCAGGGAGGTTTTATTAGCTCCATTTTACAGATAGGGAAATTGAGGATTAGAGAGGTTGTGATTTATCCAATATCAGTGAGGAAATAAGTAGGTTGACAAAGCCCCCTGATTCAAGTTCATGATCTACGGAGCACACTCCCATCCTGTGTGACTCCCCCTCTTCTGTCCATTGGGAAATGGTGTAGAATAGGGTGCTATCACCCCAGCTTCCTGTGTTCATCAACCGGTGAATGAGCTCCACTTCCCTTCTTTACCTTGGAACCAACTCATTCATGAATGAGGGATCGATCCCAATGACAGTCCAAAAAAGTGGGACCATTGGGTACAGGCAGTAAATTTAAAAAGTTTTGGAGTCAGGCTCCTGAAGTTCAAACCTCAGTTTTACCATTACCACCTGTGTGATCTGAGGCAAGCAACAATCTTTCAAAGATTAAAAAAGCATAATGTGAAGTGCCTGGGTGCTGGAGGGCAGGATGCCTAGGTTCTAATCCCAGCTCTACCTCTTACCAGACATCTCTTTACCTCTTCATGCCTCAGCTTCCACACCTGTAAAATGAGGACAATGATACCAACTGAATTAGAGTCGAGATTAAATGAGGCAATTCATGTAAAGCACTTATGGATGAGTCTTGCACATATTGCAAGTGCAGTCCCAGTTATCTTTAGCTGTTACTCTAAATTCTACTTCTCATCTGTAAATGAGGATGAAAACAGGATATAAAGGGGTTATTGTGGGAACTAACTACGATAAGCGTAATCATGGCTCACTGGTAGAAGTCCAGCAAATGCTAGCTGTCCAACTATCCACTCGGATGCAAGTTCCTAAGGGTGGAACCTGTCACTGCTCACTACCACTGTGTTCCTGTCACCTGATGTGTGGTAGACAATTTGAAACTTTAAGAAATACATAACAGTATATAGAGCCAAAGGCCATGCCTGGTAGAATGGCATCTTGGGATTGACCCATTCACTGGAAAAGAAGGGAGCTAGAATCTATCACTATGAGTATATGCAGAGAGCACCGTAAGTCTTCAATTTTTTGAAATGTGGACATAAACTACAGCTTTTGCTTCATACATAAGCATTCTTAAACATATATGTTATGCCTCCTGAAGCAGCAGAAATAAACACCAGACACAGCACCCAGAGAGTGGTGTTCAGTGTGCGTTCTCTTAGCGAATGGCCAGGGGGCAAAATCAAGAACACCACCTGTTTGTGCGTGGCCTGCCGGCTAAGCATGGCTTTTACAGATGAACAGATACAAATGATTTGATGATGGACAACTAGCTCTGAACCTCAATTAAGTAAAACATTACCCCTCCCAGAAAACAACATGTTTCTCTTTCGTAGATCTGCATTCCAAAAATTGTGCACAAGGATTATTGTTTTTATTGTATTTTTAATCTTGTCGATAAAAATTTGTGGCAAAGGTTCTCTCCAGTTCTACAAGAAATTACTAATATCTTTGATTTTGCGCCTGAGCCTGCAAAACTTAAAGTGTTTACTGCCTGGCCTTTCACAGAAGAACGTTTGACCATTTCCTGCCTTACAGAATCTAACTCGTGACTTTCCTTGCTGACAGCTGGCTACTGTGAACCACAAGCTCTTCGCTTTGAGAAGAGGGAGTATCTCGGTGTCTGAGCACACTGCTTCAACCGCAGGAGAAAACAAGCTCTAAGTCTTGTCCGTCTTAAACTAAGAACACGGTGCCCACCCAATTCCACTCCCACACACTTAGCCGTGAAATATATTTTATGAAGCCATGTGATCAGAAACATCGTGCAATGTTTTCTGGTCGTGGGAAACAGGGTCATCTCATTGTCTCAATGGATCCATTCTTCAGGGAGGACGTTATCTCATGTCCCATGATTCAAAGTTAACTGCCAGGTCCTGGAAGCTACCGTCTTCTAATTTATTGCACTTACTTGTTTAAAATGTCACCTTTTCCCAAGAGCCCTTCAAACTCTTGCCCAGGAGCCAGAAAGTTAAAACCCTGGGTCCCTAAAGCCTGAAGGGAAAGGAAATTATAGAGACAATACCCTTTATGAAGATTCAAACAAAGGTCTCTCCGGAAATTCAAGAATCACACACACACACAATCACACACACACATACCAAAATGAGCTAGACATTTTCAGCCCTCTTCAGTGAAGGGACACACACACACACACACACACACACATACACACAAAATATCCTAAAACATGTGAGAATATGGCACAAACAGGAATGCGGAAGTACAGAAAAAGAACGTCAGTACTGGATAGGCCTTGCTTGTATCTGGTGTCAAGAAAGCCGGCAGGAAACCGAAGCTGGAGGCCAATTATGACACCTCGTGCCATCAGATCTGCACATAATCAGGGCACATCACAAACATGGCTCTCTCAAAATAGATACTCTTCACTTATAGAAGCCAGAGGTCAGTGACCTCCTGGATTCGGTCTCCTTATGTAGCATCCATTTCTAAAATTACCATCACTTCTGCCTGCGGGGTCCATGCTGGGGAAGGAAACAAAGAGGTTTTGACAACCCTTAAAAAGCGGGGAACCAAAGAAGCAATGTCTCCGTCCGTTTTTCTTTTTTCGCCCATTTGGATGAAGGGCACGGGACCTCCACACATAGCGAGTTACAGACAATTAATTAACACACACACATACTAAAACGGCTTTGGGGGGCTTCAGATGTCACAAGGCTCCGTGCCACATCCCTTTAAAAAGGCAAATACCTGTAATTTCTCACCACAAAAATTTTAAATACACATTTGAACTAAATAATGTAAACTGTCAAAAGACCTTCGGTGGTGCCTTTTATGGACTTGAAGTTCTCATAAAAAGGTCCATATAACTCTGACACTTCTATAACAAGTTTTACTACAGAAAGAAAAAAAATCAAAGAGAAACCACAGAACCGCAAATCTTAAAGATGAAATTGACCTTGAGACATTAATTACTCCATCACTCAGCTACTACTACCGCCTCCACATTCACCCCACGCCACAACACGAGGAAGAGCTAGCTCTCACTGTAAGCCTCAAAATATGAGACACCACAAATTTCCAAAATAAACAATTGCTTTTTAGAGAAAATTTGACTTAGAAGTGACCTATGCACATAAATGGCTACCTCCTGCCCCTTTTGAGTCCACTCTCAGCTCCCAGGACTGTACCTTCTTAAGGAACCCTTAGCCCCCTTGGTCTTCCTGAGAAGACCCCCATCCCGACCATAAATGTACCAATTCTCACAGGACAGTCTTCCTAGCAGAAGTCACAGGAGGCCCCAGGTACCGTATCCAGTACCCGAATCTCTGCTTCGCTCCTTATTCAAGCTGACTACCAACCCATACAACAAATTTGTCTGCATCAACCAAAGATGGAATGGGAAAAGCACAAAAATTAAGAGGCATGTATTTATAAGCATACAGATATGCAAATGCATAATATTATACACATACATTGTAAGTATACATAAGTACATAGTTGCATAGGTGGTACCCCTATACCTGTATATGTGTTATGTGCACATGGAATTTACAGATACAGGTCAACGTATGCGTAAGGAAGGAAAACACTTGACACATGAAGCCAGATCTCGAGTGTAGCAGACAGAGCTGGTACCCACCCAGACCCTCACAGCTGAGCTGGTGCTCCCAATGCCAGGTGGAGATGAGTGCTAATAGTTCATGGCTGTGTCCTTCATCTGAGAATCGTCCTTGGCTAGAAGAGATGCCCCGCCCACAGACGCCAGGCTGTGACAGCCCTGCACCAAAGGCCTGCTCCCTTTCCTCAAGGTGGGACCACCCTGGGGTCATTCAAGCTGCACAGTTCCAGGTGTGGTCAGACCGAGGCTGGGCTTCAGCTAAAGCCACCTTTTGCCTGGTTTCTGCCTCCCTCTGCCACTCTTACTGCCTGACAGCGTTCGCTTGACAGCATAGCCTTCTGAATCAGCTGCTCAAGAATCCCCGCCTTGGGCTCTCAGCATCTTGGGAACCCAATCCAAGGCAGGGAGCAACAGAGGAAAGCACCAAACACAAAGTCAAGAAAACAGGGAGGAGCTCCTACAAAGTCGTCCGTTACCCTGGGGGCCTGTTAAAGAACATTTCAACTGGAGAAGAGTCACAGGCTGAAAGATGTGCCTCCTGTTGTTCCCAAAAGGGACTTGGACCCAGGGTGGGATTGCAGAGGAAACACAAGTGTTCAGATTTGGGCAGTGGGATGGAGCTTAAGCTGTGCACTTGTTTTATGTTCTTCTTCGTATCTGCATTTTATTTGAAAGCTTAAAGCTTAAAAAAAAAATCCCAGGATAGAAATATGATTGGTCCACCTGAGACAACTGCCCTTGCTAAAGTTTAGGAGATTCTTGTTCTGCAGTAATAATAATTCAATAAATTCATTGGGAATTTTTCTTCTGTTAGCACTTGGCTGTTTATCCGTCTTTCCCTGTATCAATTTTATCCACCTAGTACATTTCCTTTTCCCCTAAATGAGTTCATCACATTTGAAAAATGAACAGTTATATTATGATATGCCAAAGATCCAGCCCATTATAGCATATTGCACTAAAAGAATGAATACCAATTTCATGACCTAAAATGCTGCTCCTCATTCCTGTGGATGATTTCACACCTTAATTATATATGGCTCAAGTTCACACTGAGATTAACCAAAACTGAGTTTTCGGTCATGAACAGGCCTGACCCGCTGGAGAGCGACAAAGCAGAACTGTATCGGCGATTCTGGCCTGCGCACAGCCTGCACAGTCACACAAGCAGCCGCGGGTCCGAGACGCGGCGCTTCTCCCCTGGACCATTTCAGCAGCCCCCTCGCTGGCCTCCCTGACTCCACTCCTGCCTCCCTGCCGCCTGCCCTTCACACGACAGCCAGAGTCAGCCTTTAGAATCAAAAATCAAAACCTTCCAGTGCCTTCCCTTTATACTTAGAATAAAAGCGAGCGATCTGACTGTGACGAACAGGGCCTTGCATCATCTGGACCTGGCCTACTCTCCCAGACTCATATCCCCCAGTTTCTCCCCCTGACCCCTCCCCAGGTGAATTTATATTCCCACATGCCATGTTCTTTCCTTTGCATTGACCTCACACTTTCTGATCCCTCTGCCTAGAGCCTTCTCACCGCAGATCGTCACATTTACTCCTTCAAGCCTGCTCAAATACTACCTGCCCAGACACGCTGGATCTAAATCTGTACTTAAAACAGCACCCCCAACTCTAGCTTCTTGTCCTACTTTATTTCTCTTCTTGCCATTACAGCCCAACCTGGCACTTATTTATTGTCCCTGACTCCTAGAATCGTACCTGTCACATAGTAGACATTCAATTAATGAATTCATAGCATAGTGGCAGAAGTTTGGCCACAACACAATAATTGCGATGCTTTCACAGACAGTGGGAGCCACCCTTATTTATTAATGATGTTTGCAGTACAACATTTGTTAATATTGATGATGTTGTTATCATTCTTGTAACCCCTTCAAGAGGGCCACTGAAAATCGTGATATGAAAACAAACACAAAGGGCCTCAGTCTATAATTTCAGAGAAATCATGGAAAGAGTTAGACAATCTGATCATTGTAAACACATACACGTTAAATGTAGTGTGCCTTTGCTTTAATTAGTATTTAAAATACACATTTTCTTTTACATTCACTGGAGTAACCTGTGGAAATAGATGACTAGTAATGGACACCAATGAAAATCAGAGAAACACCAGTGTTATGAGATTTATGAACATTTTCAAGTCATAGAAAGCAAAAATGTCAGCTTTCAACTCCTAGCTTTCCAGTAAAAGGATATAAAACAGCACCATAATTATGTTCTGCAGATGTTGTGCTAATAATTTTCCCATAGCATATGAACTCAATCAGGTTGGGGGGGCAGGAAAGGAATTGATATACTTCCATATTCAGTGGTATTAGCTCATAAGCAAGGAGAAAACATGTTCTGCCATGCCGCACATACTCCCGGAGTTAACGTCCAATGAAAGCAAAAACCCAGGGTCTTTCCAGCCAGATAACATCATGAGTGACAAATTCCTTGGAACTATTTACCATTTAATTCAAATGGTTTTTTCTTCTTTTTCTGCCCATAATTTAAAAGAACACAATCCAAAAATTCCATTACTCATGCTCCATGATAAATTAGTGGCATGTGAATACCAACTTATAAAAGGAGAAAAATTCATTATAAATTACATTGCCTCTTGAAAGTCCTTTTGTAAATAAATCAGCATTTTAGGAAGTGGGTCTTCCCCCCCTCTCCTTTTCTTTAGGCATTATCTGAGTTTGGAAATAATTTTGGCTTATCAGGCTGGCATCAGCTAAATGAGGTATCTACAACCCCCAAGAGATAGGAACCTCTACAGCTATTTAACACAGTACCCTACTTTCAAAGAACGTGTTCGTCTTCAAAGTCATACTTCCCCGCCGTGGACAGTCACATTCTCATTTCAGTGCTTACTCTCACTGAACTGGTACAGATCTTTCTTTGAAATGGCTTTCTTGGAGCAACTGTAACCCAAAAAGACAGTTAATGCCAGCAAAGAGCAAAACAACATGACAAAGGAAATGAATAGGCATTGTCATATGGTTTGGATTTTGGATTTTTTCTCTTCTGTAGCCTTTTTAACTTTGCTTTCCAGTTTTCTTTCCAGTAGTTGAAAAAACACTGAGAGATTTGCGAATCCAGTTCTCTTGATTCATACCGCAGCTTTTCTCAAGAATTTAAAAAAAAAGGGAGGGGTACTAACTTCAACTTCAGATCAAGGTGGTATCCTGTTAATTTCCTTCTTTGTTTCCGCTTTCGTGAGAAAGCAACTTCCTTACTCACTCAATTCTAGCTACTCGATCATGATTTGCCCTAAAACCCTAAGTACCTTGAGAAGAAAACTCATTTCTAAAACTGAAACTAAAGTGCCCTCGCAGACTGATTATAAATGTAAATGTTCATTGCAATTTTAATTAAAACAAGTTTTAATACTAGTGTAAAATGCAAGCTTGACTTCTCTTTTCCAGTAGGAAAAATAAATTGAAGTCGCAAAGGACACATTGGTTTAGTACATATTATTTTTAAGTAAAAATCTGAAGCATACCTCTCATTTCATTTATTTGCCCTTGAAAAAGTAAGAGATTGAAAAAACATAATCTCAAATCTTCAGAATCAATTCCAAATTTAATATTTTCCTTGTAGTTCCCAAAAAAACAGAACCATGTTCTAACTTCACTCCCCCCAGAAAAGGAAATGCTTTCCTAAGTTTCTCAGAAAATGAAATTCTGAACTGTCCTGAGCAAGTCAACAGTGTGGGGAAATTTCAGATGTCTTTCTGGTGTCGTTTCTCCTGGATCAGGTCCCCTTGCTTGATATTAGTGACCTAGGCTTCTGTGGACTCAAACTTCTATTGTGTTTTACCAGCACAGCCATCTAAAGTAAATTGTTGTTTTACAAAGTAGTGAAATCCTATCTCAGCTACAAACATGCTCAAACACACACAAACCTTCCATCTCTGGACAAACGACAATCGCAGCTGTTTCTGCCGGGGATCCAAATTCTCAGGGCCAAGCACGCCCCCTTTGAAGTGGAGGGCACCTCTGCCGACCTGCATTTTGCAAACTTTGCACTGTTTCTCTAAGCCTGACCCCTGAACTGATTGTCTGATGACTAATTCACATGCTAAGCTCTCGGTATATCGGTATCACTGGCTCGCCTGCATTTGTCATTAAGGGTTTGTAGTAAAAAGAAAGATGAAAGAGAAAGGTGTAATATTAGACCAGCAGCCAAACATCTTATGAGTGTGTTTTGAAAATGTGACTTATAAGAGAAATAGGCAACTCATTTGAAATAAGTCTTTCAAGTTATACGGAAGGCCTGTACGTTTTTGGTTTTTAACTTCGCTGTCTTTCATTCCTTTCCTTCCCAACTATCGGCTACTGTTCAAAGTGTGCCTATTGCATGAACGATGTCATTGCTTAAGAAAATAAAGTTCAATTCTTCAACAGGCCTATATCTGAAACCTACCTGTCCTTCTATCACTGTCACTGTCACCAAAGTAGTCTAACAGAATTAAAGAAAAGGGTGTATTTACATGGTGCTTCTGATTGAAAAAGCTAAGTGGCTTGTTAAATCAATTACCAATCTTTCTGAGCTGTTAAGATAAACTTTTGTCTTACACGGACACGCAGAAGATGACAAATCTGATTTTTTTAAACTTTTCATCCCAAAAGTAATTTCACTGAGCATTATTTTTTTTTGTCCCTAAGATTTATGTTCTATTAATACTATAAAAGATAGTCTGTTGGGACATGTTGGCAAATGCTGCAACAGAATTCTGTAAAGGAAGAGCGGGGCCTCCAAACGTAGATAATGGCTCTTTGAACAGACTCTAAAGGCCCGTTTCCATAGACTGGACCGATTCTTTTAAAGAAATACATAACGAGAAGTCAAATAAAAGGGGTGGGGCACAAGGAGAAGATTAAAAAGAGAGTAAAAGATTAAAAGAGGGAAAGAAATAAGGAAAATTCAAAAGGAAAAAAAGATCAAAAAGAGGATTAACCATGTTACTTGTTGTTTTTCAGAAATTAAAAAAGTATGGAGGATAAGGAATTTGTTTCCTTTTGGCCCACGAAAAATGCCAATTATAGTAGCTAAACTGCCCGGATCACATATCAGCATGCTTTGGAAATGTGAGAAATGGATGGGAAATATAAACACGGAGCAATAGCTTACAGTTATGTTATGAATTAAGCCAGAAAAATATCAAGATTTAGTCACTGAATAAGCTGCCAAGGTTAATTTTCTCTGATGAACTTGAGCAAGATCAGAATAGAAGCGATAGCACTGTAGTTGCATGTTTTCTGCAACACCCCCACTGCTTTCTAGAATCAAATTCTTCATTTTCTCATGGAAAGAAACCCCAGGCTAAGAGAGCATAGTCAACAATAATGAAGTCAAGAAATTGACTTTCGTTTCTTGATTTTTATTTGATCAGTGCCCTAGGTTCTGAGTTTAGGTCTCTGACTCACATAGCAAAACTAGGTAGCCAGTGCTGCCGTGTATAGTCATTTAATAACGGCCTTTGTATACATTACCTTTTGTCTTTTTTTGTTACATCATTTTGATATCAGAAATCAATCATTTAAATTCACTTTTTCAGGTTGTATATATTTGATAAAATTGATCTTGCTCATCTTAAAAAGGAATATACAATTTATTATTGAATCGTGTGTGTGTGTCAGACCATTTAGTTTATTTTATTTCTGATGAATGTATAGCAATTTTTTTCTGGTCCACATATTTTTTTGGGGGGTTGGCTATTTTTGTTGTGATGGTTACCTATACTCCAGCTGACCCAAAACTAAACATGTTTAGGTTTTTTTAACTACAGGTCTTTTTAATTGCCAAATATTAATTGCTTAAAAAACAGAAAATCAGATAACTTAGAAGCTCTAAAATATAAAGTAGAGAAAGAGTAAATCAGGTATAGAAAGCTAGAATGAAGGGAAAAATTAAAAAGTCGTTATATTATAAAAATGCCAAGTGAATTCTAATAAAAATAAAGATTTAAATTCTAAAACACAAAATTAAATTTTATAAAAAATTATAAATGGCATTTTGGTGCTCTAATGATGTATTTAATATATTTTTCTTAAACACTCAGGATATATATATATATATATATATATCAACAATGCAGTTTAATGGAATTTTGAATAGCATTTAGCAGCATCTCGCTTTTCTCTTCCTCTTTTATAAACTATGTAAAATTTTCCTAAATCCTAGGTGCTTTTATTTTTATCCCAATTGTTTTGGAAGGTAGGTAGCACAGAACACAACCCAGGAAAGTGTATGAATTTTATATTAATTGGCCCATTTGTCAGCTGCCAAGAGGAGCAGAGTGTCACTTCTGAGGCAGGACACGAGAAACCAACCGCTTAGGTCAGGAGCCACGATGGGCACTTTACCACCTGCCATCCCCTGTGCGTACTTCGGCTGGATGGCTGGGGCAGGTGCCACGCTGAAGCTAAGGCAAGAGGGATGACAGGCTACTGGAGCCAGTGTGGCATGGGCTGAAATTAGGGCTGCTCATGACAGCAACCTCAATGGAAACCCATCCTATGGGAATAAACCTGCCAACGTGGAAGGATACATACAGTTTGCCCCAGTATATTTACCAGTAGAAAAAAAAATTGGATTATTCCTTCTTCCATCCATCAGGAAGTGGGGTAATGAATTAGGACAGATCCACCCTCTGCAACATCGTGTAATAGGATGTCCATCACATCAGTTGTTATGTGAAAAAAGAAAGCACAGAATAGTGTGCCAAAAGCAGAACAAAACAAAAAACAACTGCAAATGTAGGTTGCATATGAACACAAGGAATAAGTGAAAGGATACTGTTAAGATTGGGAGGCTAGAGAGAGATGTGCAGACTCAAACATTTTATTTATATGCCTCTTTCCAGTTTGGTTATAAGAAGTATAGGATCAATTATATATAATATATATTGATTGAATCAATTATGTATAACATATATTAGACTACATGCATAGCCCAGAAAAGATTATAAGGACAAAAATACCTAAGTTTTGTCCCCTATCCACATTTTAAAAATATTCTTTGTTCTAAAATCTAATTTTGTGAACCAATCTTTAGGTCTCTGAAGATGATAGAGAAGAACGAGAGAGGGTCTCCAAGTAGGAAAAGGAAACTGAAGTTGCAGAATAACTGGAAAATGAATGTTTCAGGGAGAGGAAAGACCACGTGCACGGGCCCAGCGGTAGCAGGCACTTGAAGTGTTCAGAAACAGCAAGGAGGCCACTGTGGTTATGGCCGAGTAAGCAGGAGGTTAAGAGCAAAAGAGGTCGTGAAGGGACCCAGCAGACAGATTATAAAAGATAGGGCTTTACCAAAAAAATGTACTGCAACTGAAAGTAAGAAAAACACTTCTGCATTACAAACCAGTACATGCCTTCATACATGTACACACTCAAATGACACAAACACACACACAAAACACAAACCGGTTTGAACACCACATTGACTTTTACTCTAAGTGTGAGGAAAAGTCATTGGAAGCAGAGGCTTTACAAGGTCTAACCTACATTTTAAAGAATCAGTCTGGTGGCGATGTGGAAAAAGTTGGGGAGTGGGTGGAAAGAGGGGGGGCAAAGAGTCCTTTTGGTGGGTACTGAGGTACTGGTCTTGGTAAGATAGGGTCATGGCTACACTGGAATGTTAGCAGTAGGAGCAACAAGAAGTGATGGGTTAAGGATATATTTTTAATGCAAAGCTCTTTGAATATTTTGGTAATTTGGATGCACAGCATTAGAGAAAGAAAAGAGTTAAAGATGACTCTCAATTTGGGGACATGATCCACTGGGTTACTGGTGATGCTATTCATTGATACCTAGTTGTTGAGCAATATAATAGAATCAGATGGTGACAAAGGGAATTAAGAATACTACTTAGGATATGTTCAGACTGAGCTGCCTTTTAGACATTCATTTGGAGGAGTCGAGTGGCCCCTTTGAAGTTAGAGTGGCTATGTGGCTTGTGTTGGCTGATGAAATGTGAGAAATGAAGTGCGTCATTCTGGTGGAGACATAAATTTAAGTGACATCACTGTCTAAATGGTTAGCTAGTATGTCACGGAACAAATAGAGAGCTTTGAGGGCGGGATTTTTCCAACTATGAATCTTAGTCATGAAATTAATGCAGGGGGTGTGGCCAGATTTTTTTTAATGAAATGAAATTAACAGAATAGGATAGGGTAAGACAGGATAAAACAGGATGGAATAGGTAGGAAAGGAAAGAAAAAGAAAGGAGGGGAAAGGGAATGGAAGGGAGAGGAAAGGAAGGGAAAAGAATAGAATAGAATAGAATAGAATAGAATAGAATAGAATAGAATAGAATAGAATAGAATAGAATAGAAAGAATAGAATAGAAGAGAATAGAATAGAAAACATCCAAGGACAAGAACTACAAGCTTGTCATAAAACTGCAGCCAATTATGCTGAGTTCTGTGAGAGAAACAGTTAGCAAGAAAGATGTGATGAATGTATGCACTGGCAAACAATATTTGAACTTTGCTAACCTGCCCCTCATTTACCTTTGCAGCAGGTGATGGTTTACCATAACAGAATAGTTAATGTTGTCCATACATTTAGTTAAGACACTGGAAGTGAAAGTAAGTCAGTTGAGAAAACCCCCAAGTCACACAACCTAATGCTAGATGTTCCCCTTTTCTGTCTTTTCACTTTCTTTACAGCAGTTTATCACTCATATGGGATACAAAATATCAATAGGACTGAAGGGCCCAGTCATGACCATGGTTATTTTTGCATGTGCTCAAAGATCTAGATGACAGTGTCACTTTATGCATTTATGTCCAAGCCTCTACTCATACATGAGAAAACCAAAAAGAACAAGAGAGTCTCCATGGCAACCATACATTTGAATGCTTACTGTTACCTACTATTATAATAAAATTCAATGTGAACAAGTCCTTATATTCAAGTTCAATGACTTAAAACACTCACCTAACAAATATTTATTGAACAACCATTAGGCTGCATAAAAAAAACTATCTTGTTTATACCTCATGACAACCCTGTGAAGGGTGAGTTAACATCTCTATTTTATAGCTAAGAAAACCAAGATTCATGAGGTTGAATGAGTCACCTATTCAGCTAATCAGTGGGATACGGGATTGCATACCAGATCTTTCTGAAGCCAGGTCACTCTGGGTCTTGTTACGCAACATTACAGCAACTTTATCTAAATACACTATTAGCATTGTTGTCAAAGGAAAAGATGGGAAGCATCTGACTTCTCAGCCAGAAAGGTAATGGTGAAGTGAATTATGGTACATCTGACAATGACCACTAATGAAGGAGAACTATATAATATATATAGAAAGGTTTTCAACATATATTATGTAGAAACAAAACAATCCAACAACCAAGAAAAAAAACACAAGTTAGTGTTTATTGAATATTCTTGTCTGAGTACCAAAGAAATACATAGATATATTCATGCACCTACCTCATATGTCTACATACTTTGAGCACAATAGAGCAGAATTCTTTTAACAGTGGCTGCCCCTGTAGAAAAGGACTCAGAGTCCATGATAAGAAATGCAATTACCTTTCATGATTTACCAAGTGTGCTATTAAGGAACATGCTCTTGATGAGTGCTATAGATGGCATAATTCCGGATCCCTTCCCTGGCACAAGCGTGGGACTGCATCTCCCCCATCCTGTCTGAGGTTAGGTCTTGTGGTTTGCTTTGGCCAATAAAATGTGAGCAGATATAAAATGAATTATGCCTGAGTGGAGCTCTCAAGAGCCAATGCCCAACTTATCCTTCTGTCCCAGCCTCACTGAAAGCATGTACAGAGAGATAAAACTCCCTCAGCCAGAATCCCCGCGTGGCCGCAATGGGCAAAGTTCCCCTGTCAACCCACACTGCACACATGGAGAGAGCAAGAAATGCACCTTCGTTACCTTAAGCCACTAAGAGTGGAGTTACTTTACAATGACAGCATCGCACAACCTGTTCTGATGGATACAATGTAAAATAGAAAAGAAATGCCAATGTATAAAGAAATATAAACCTAGCAATTACGGTCAAACTTTTTAGTATTTTTAAATACTAAAGGTAAAAATGTGTTTTAAAACAATAAATTGTCTCATTACTTCATTAAGAAAATATTTATTGAGGAACAAATATGTCCCAGGCAATTATAGGCACATGGGAAGTACCGTTAAATAAGACAGATAAGATCCCCACTTTCACAATTAACACAAATAAATGAGCAAGAAGAGATTGGGTAGTGATATGGGCTCTGGTGAAAATAAAAGTCACGTGATGTCACAGGAGTGACTGGGTGACAAGTCTGGGAGGTCAGAGAGGCCTCTGGGAAGAAATCACTTCAGCTGATGGTTGCAATTACAATGATAGTTCTAAAACAACAAAGAAGTTTCTTTAAACTTCTCCACAGTCTCCAAATATTCTCAAGTAAGCCTATATTTCATTGTACATCAGAGTAACACCATGAAATAAATACTTCACAGCAGATAAAGTGATGGGGTAATAGAGTCCTCAGTAGAAAACCCAGAAGGAGGTCCCGCTTTCACCGAGAAAGTGAGGGACCATATTTAGTTACACCTGCAGATGGAACCGATAGAATCCTAAGTGGAGACAGAAGCAAACGTTGGCACCTCTCTAAGTGGGGAGGCCACCAGTTGAAAATGTATCCCATAAAACATCAATCAAGATAGCAGTAAAAGGGGTGAAATGCGTACACACGTAAAAACAATTGAAAACATATTTGCCTAATTATGCAGACAAAGATATCAAGAGTGGTGCTGAAAGGAGATGAAAACCTAGGAGATGGGAAATCTCTGCTCCAATGGAATACAACGCCAGGGCTGGTAACATGGCCGGGGGGACAAATGCCCCCAATCACAACAACATTAAAGATTTAATAAGCCTGTGAAGTGTTTCCAAAGAAAGGAGGATCTGAAAGAAGGAAGCCACAATTCAGCTTTTATCAGCAATTATTCCTTTATATTTTTGTATCAAGCGAACTTTATTAAATCATTCTGCAAAGGTCAAGAGGGATGTGTCTTTCCTGATCTATTTTCATATTTCATGACACAGACTGAGTAACTGGATAATATACGCTGTATTTCCAAAGACTGGAAGACATTTATGCTCCAGTGTTCATTTCCTGTGGTGTGATATTAGTCACTTAGACAATGGGGTTTTATACGATGTTCAGTAAGTATAGGAACTCAGCCAATTCCTTCTTTTTTTTAAGAGGTGGGGGGTTTGCCTGAAAAATATTCCAGTTACTAGCTGTCAGGAACACAATTTAACTGGTTATCAATAGAAAAAGCAACTAGTTCCAATTCTTCTGTACAGCCATAAGGCATCATATACTCCAGGTTGCCATAATCAACACAAAAGGTATACAGTCCATTTAGCTGCCAGCTTATAATTTATAAGCTACCAAATTTCTTATAGCCAAGATATCTTCTTTTCCCAAATATTGGAGCAATGCTTGAGATTCAAAAAGGCTGATTAACCCTAGAGAGGACCCCAATATTTAAACTTTTATTGCATCACTGTGACTATCATTTTGAAAGTGACACTGAAACAACAGTGCACTCTTATGTATCTTTCATCCAGCAATTGAAAATTTTTTTCACAAGTTCACAAATATTATCTCATTTTTCTTTCAGCATCTCTAACAAGTAGGCACTGCCTAGTGTCATTATCCCCAATGCAAAGGGGTAAAAAACCCCAAAATATCAGTGGTTGTGTTTGGGTTATGGCTCTTTAAATGAATCTTTTTCTTCTTTCAATATTTTTCTGTGTTTTCTAATTTTAATGGACCTTTTTTTATTTTTGCCAATAAAACAGAATTTTCAACATTTGAAGTAAATACTAACAAACATCGCTACCCACAGAGTACACCCAATACAGCAAGAATTAAGCTCATTTCTCTGACTTATTTTCACCACCCCATTGGCCTCTACACCACATACTCTTCCTCGTTATGAAGTAATGGAGGAAGACACATCTTTTATCTCTATACTCAATAGGGAAGGGAAAAGAATTAATATTTCTTGAAAGTTCACTCTGAGCCAGAGCTATGATAAAACGCATAAAATTAACCCAGTTAATTTCACAGTCCTATGAGCTAAGTATTAGTCACTTAATCCTGAAAACAACAGCTCAGAGAAGCTACTGCTTCAAGGGCACGAGTAAACTAATACCAGGAGATCAGATCAGCATCCAAACCCCATATCTGACTGGCCCCACAGCCAGTACTCTCTCTGGTGCAGTGCACGCAGGTCAAGTCTTGCCACCCACCCTCCCAGCATTTCCAGCACTGCCTCCATCCCTCACATCCTCCACAGAGCATGGAAATGAGACAGCATCGCTCCTGTACTTGAAAGTCTTCCGTCACTTTCCATTGCACACAGAATCCAATCTAAGCCCCTTACTGAGGCCTGCAGGTGGGCCGGCATGACCCGCCCCAAGCTAGGTTTACCTTGGGCCGCATTCCCCCTTCGCATACCGGATGTAAGGACCTAACTTCAGTACCTCCAATAAGCAAAGCTCTCGCTCAAATCTAGGCTATCGCAGACGCTCTTCCCTCTACTTAGAAAGCCTCTCTATTCACTTCACAAGGTTGATTTCTTATTCCCTGTGGGCCTTCCCTGATGTCTCAGTCTATGTAGCACCCACTGTTCTCTCTTTACCTCTTATTCTTTCCCTTCCCAACACTCAGCACAATTTCCATTTATATGTGTGTTTCTTTACTCATTTATATCTATCCTCCCTACTTGGGTTTCAGAAGCGAGGAGCCAAGTCTGTTTGAGGAGCAACACATTGAAGATGCTAAAACAATTCCTGGCTAGGAGAAGATTCTCAAAGGTAGTTACCAAATAAATAAATTTTAAAATTTAGATCTCAGGTCCCCACTTCACATTCTAATTGTTAACAAAATTTGTAGCATTTATTCAAAAAGTCATTTGGCCTGACTGGGTCTGGCTCTGCCATCAACAAACATTTGTTTCATTCTTACCTTCAAGAACGTGTCAGTGGTATTATTGAGAGAAGATTCTTCCCTCCCTCCCCACCTTTGTCCTGCGTTCCACTGGGCCTGTCGGACTCAAGCACATGGCTGCTACACAACTGACCAAAGTTGGAACTCTTTCGACAAAGAAGACAGATGGGAACGGCCATTTGGGTAGTCACAGAATAAACAGATCTCTTCCAGCCCTGTGCCATGTGATTAAAAGCCCACAGACCTGTGCCTGAAACAAAATTCACTGCAGTTTCCCTCTGAAAAAACTAGAAATGCTTCTCTCCAAGAGATTCCTGATATCCCCAGTGCCATCGTACAACTGTTAGGAACCAGTCCTGCCACCAAACATCCCTCCGTGTGTAAGCGCAAGGGGTGGGGGGCACTGGAGACCACTGCCTCAGACTTACTGTACTTCCTTTGGGTCTTAGAAACAGACCTGTTTTCATGACAAAAGCTACAGTGATAAACAAGGCACCAGCAGTAAAGATTCTTTGGAGCAGAGGTCAGCTTATTATTTTCATGTTTGTAACTTCGGCCCCACTAGTTTTGGAGCTCTTGGTGGTAAGAGAGTCCAGTAAAAACTATGACCCTATATGGCAAAAGAAAGAAACTATGAATACATCTTCTCGCCACATTTTGTTCACATGAAGTAGTTATTTTGTGACTTCTCCATTTATGGTCATTAAAAATAATCCTTCTGTGTATGTCAACTATAATTAAAAATAAATTTAAAAAAATAAATAATCCCTCCATTATTTTAGTAATTTGGATAGACTAATGCGCAAGTTTAAAAGCCCAGAAACACATTTGATAATTAGCATATTGTGATTAATGTGATTAAATAATAATATTATTTATTATTTACTAATAATATTATTAGTAGCTAACATTGATTGTTCAACACCAGCCCAGCATGGTGCAAGGTAACATTTAACCTTCAGCAGAGTCAACAAAGGCGCCATAACCAAATTTCTTTCTTGACAGGATTTAAAATTACTTTAGAGAAATAAGATAACTCACCCAAATTCACGCAGCTAGTAAAAAATTTTAAGTTGCGGATCCAGAATTTAAAACCTAGGTCTTTGGTCCCCCATGGCCTAAGGCATCAGGCTATACAGTCCACAATTTTTCAGAATGACGTGTCATTCTTAAGGACTTTGATAATGCAAAGGAGCAAGAGGAGGGTAGTCCCAGAAGAACATAGCCCCTGACTTTAGAACCCTACTGACTGCAGCAGCTTGGGGCTCTTTTTCAGCCTAGTTGTGGAGTCCCTTGGTGGAGATGCAATGGTTCCCATCTTGGTTGCTGTCCCAAGCTCCAAAAGAAGCCCTCCAAAATGACCTTTCCAACAATGTATTGTATAGACTGGGTCTCTCATTGCTTTGAAACCCTACTCTAGCAGCCTCACATGTACTCAGGCAGAAACTTTACAGGGGTGTCCAACCTGCAGCCCATGGGCTGCATGCAGCCCAAGATGGCTATGAATGTGACCCAACACAAAATTGTAAACTTACTTAAAACATTATGAGATTTTTTGTGTGATTACATGTTGCTATGTATTTAATGTGTGACCCAAGACAACTCTTCTTCTTCCAGTGTGGCCCAGAGATGCCAACATTTTGGACACCTCTACCATGTCCCTCAAGGCCCTGCAAGGCCCTGCAAGCCTCTGCCATTCCCCCCAGTGGCATTTCTATGACTCCCTCCTAGCTGGAGTTGCTACAAATCCTTCCCCCAAAATCAGTCTATTCTCCAGTCTATGCAGTCCCTACTCCTGAACCCTAAAGCACAGCTAAAGAAAACCACTCTGCCCTCCTCTGGGCACTCCTGGCTGCTCCCCAACCTCTCTGTGTCCCAAGACAGAGCCCTTAACTGCTCCCCTCGGCCAGTTTAAATGCCTGCCTCCTCCCAGCCACAACTGCGTGGCCTCCTCTTCCACCTGCAAACATGTCTGCATTCTTCCCTACTGCTGTAATTTAAGTAGAAAAGGTTTAAACGTTTATTTTCTGTCCTGGATAATGCCAGTCCCTCTAAATCTCCCTCATCCCCTCCACTATACAAGGACTTGCTTACTTCCATTAGTGACCTCTTTTCTTCTATATCTTCAACACCTTTATACGACAGTTTCCTAGGGCTTCTGTAAGAGCCTACCGCAAACTTGGTAGGCTCTTACACAACAGTAGAAGCGTATTGTCTCACAGTTCTGGAAGCCAGAGCTCCAAAGGACTGCCAGGGTGGGCTCCTCCTAAGGGTGCTGAGAGAGGACCTGTCCCATGCCTCTCTCCTGGCTCCTGGTGGTGGCTGGCAATCCTCGGTGTTCCTCGGTGTTCCTTGACATGTGGCTGCAGCTGCAATCCCTGCCTCTGTCATCACATGTGTCCGTCTGAGTCTCTCCTCTTCTCATAAAGACACCAGTCATATGGGATTAAGGGCCCACCGTACTCTGGCAGGACTTCATCTTACATCTCCATGACATCTGCGAGGGTCCTATTTCCAAATGAGGCCACATCCACAGGTATGAACAGTTATGACTTGAACGTATCTTTTGGGGGGTCACACTTCAACCCACAAGAATCTCCCATATAATCAGACTATTCTTCTCAGCCTATGAGCCTGGTTAAACCTCTCATCTTACCAATCCCTCTCTTATTCTCAAATAGTTCCAGCAGATGCCACTTTCTAACTGCAGATTTATATGTCAGTCACCTACCGGACAGTCCCCCTTGGATGTCCCTGAGGCATTTCCCCCTGAGTAGGTTATGCCCAAAAGGAAACATATCAGCTTCTCCACACCTACTCCTCTTCCTCCTGCATTCCTCATCTTGGGGCGAAGACCATCACCAAGCCCATCACCCAAGCAAGAATCCTGGAAATTACCCCAGATTCTTCTCTCCCCTCACCCTCCTCAATCAATCTGCCCACGAGGCTTTACATTATTAGCAAACTATAAAGACAAAAGCACAAAAACATAGAATTTAGTATTTAAATCAATCAAACGAGAGAATGTGTTCTATCTAAATTATTAAGAACTGCTCGTGTGGTGCATAATAACCAAGCGTAAATGGTAAACAAACAAAAAAACCAACATTTGATTCCATTCCATAAATATGTCAAGCAAGTTGACAATGAATAAAATAAAGTTACAAATACAAAAGTAACCAAGACACTGTCCTTATCTTGAGAAATTTAAACTATGGAGGAAACAGACAAGTTGCAAATAGTTATGAAACTGTTTATATGGGTACGTCTGATGTTCCAGGTCTCTTGGAACAATAGAAGAACATTCTATAACTATAAAAGAGCACCCTCACTCTGAGAATGCAAACACCCACACTATTTAACCCCAAGAAGTCCAACCTGTGACCAGATTCCTCTCATCCAAACAGCTCTGGGAATGCTTGGCAAAGGACTACATCTGGCATAAACCTCACTTAGCCATCTGAGTCAACCAGCTGGCTTTGGAGAGGCTGTACGTGACACCTTTTAACCTCCCCACACCAGCCTTCCTCAGGCAGCGTCTGCTGGTGTCCCACCACTTCTCCCCAGCTGGGGCATGGACCCTTCTTCCTACCTCATTTAGGGCAATAGCTAAGGCCTCACTTTCTCTGAAAAGTTGGGAATAACATAAAAAGACTGAAATAAAAAACTTAAATCTCGTTACCATCTGTGGGCCCTCTCAGACCCCTCTTCACCCTCCTCCACCCTGCGCTCTGTAGGGGGCTCCTGTGGAGACCCGCATGCTTGGCTCCTGCACCTTCTGGCTTCTAACTGGGTTCAGCCCATGGGAGCCCCAGCAGGAGTTGGGGGAATTTTCCCTTGCCTCACTCCCTTTGCATCTGCCTCTGCATGTCTGTGTCCCTTCATCAGAGGCCATTCTCAGCGCCCACTGCTCTCCAGGACTCTTCCACTGCCCCTCAAAGTAGCTCTCCTTCTCTCTTGCTTGCATAATCCCTTGCAATTCTCCTACACCCCTCCAGCTTTGTAAACAGTTTCTTTATTTAAAAAACCTTCTCTAGGTTTCCAAATTCAAGAGTGGCATCTATTCTCTGTTGACCCTGATGGATACAACCTGTGATTTCCTGAGACCCAGGCCCAAATGCTCCCACCGGGTTCTCCTCCCATGCTCCTGGGAACATTTTACTTCCCTTAAGTAGGTCTCTACTCTCCCAAGCCCAGAAAGAAGGACCCGATTTCCTACAGGTGAATATAATATGTAAACATAAAACTCCACCTACAAAGACAGCTTTTCACATTTGTTTGTAAAGCCGCTTAATTTCTCAACATTTGTACATACATCTATATGTTCTTTACTCTTCATTCTAGGGTAGGATATTTGCTTTCCCTTTGCATAACCGAGAGACACACTAGAGTGTGTTTGGGAGGTGTGGGGTACAGTTGGCCCCCCACAATAGTTTAAACTTGGAGCTTGAAACAAAAAAGAAGAAAGACAGTTCTTCCTATTTTTGCCCATCAAGGCTAAGTAAAGAGATTGTGGGGCCAGTTACAGGCCTTTTGATAATTAGTGAGATGGATCGTCCCAGTCAACCTGTAATGAAGAGCACTGTGGCATCCAGAGCCCTCCACTGAAGAAAATTCAGCTGTGCTACTAAGAATTGACATTACACCCTACCAAGCTTTTAGCGGGGCATCTTAGAAAGGTGACAATCAAGGCAGATACATGTTTCCTCTCCCATGGGTTTCTTATTGGGCTCCTGAGGTAGAAAGTCTCTCAATCCATTTTTAAGGAATAAAGAATTGTCCCATTTTTTCCCTAATCTCTGATCCTCTGAACCCTATCAACTGGAGATCATCAGGACGAGTGCTGGGAGACAGCCTCTTCCCAGACAAAACTCCAGAGGCCAGGCAGCAGCATTGTCCTCTCTCTGAGCCCTCCTCCACACAGAGCCACAGAGCAGTGACACAGGTTGCATCACCCTGGTGATCACCTAAGGCTCCATCCCACCCAACTTACAGGTGTGTTTTTCTACAACAGACCATGCTACTGGGACAGGGAGTCAAAGCAGCTCTACCTAATACACAGAAGCAAACACAGGGAGGCTGCCAAAATGAGGAGACAAAGAAATATGGCCCAAATGATAGAACAGAACAAAACTTTAGAAAAAGAACTAAGCAAAATGGAGATAAGTGATCCAGCAGATGCAGAGTTCAAAACACTGGTTATTAGGATGCTAAAGGAACTCATTGGGTACTTCAATGGCATAAAAAATACCCAGGCAGAAATGAAGTTTACACTAAGTAAAATAAAGAAAAATTTACAGGGAACCAACAGTAGAGGGGATGAGGTCAATAATTAAATCAATGATTTGGAACACAAGGAAGAAAAAATACAATCAGAACTTGTTGTTCTGATTGAAAAAAGAACCAAAAAAAGTGAGGATAGGCTAAGGAGCCTCTGGAACATCCTCAAATGTACCAACATCCGAATCATAGGGGTACCAGAAGGAGAAGAGAAAGAGCAAGAAAACTTGAAAACTTATTTGGAAAAAAAAATAAAGAAAACTTCCTTAATTTGCTGAAGGAAATTGACATACAAGTCCAGGAAGCACAGAAAACCCCAAACAAGATGGACCCAAAGAGGACTATACCAAGACACATCATGATTAAAATGCCAAAGGTTAAAGATAAAGAGACAACCTTAAAAGCAGCAAGAGAAAAGCAGATAGTTACTAACAAAGGAGTTTCCACAAGACTGCCAGCTGATTTCTCAAAAGAAACTTTGCAGGTTTGAAGGACTGGCAAGAAGTATTCAAAGAGGTGACAAGCAAGGACCTACAACCTAGATTACTCTATCCAGCAAAGCTAGCATTTAGAATTGAAGGGCAGATAAAGTACTTCCCAAAGTAAAGCTAAAGGAGTTCATCATCACCAAGCCATTATTATATGAAAAGAGACTAATTTAAGAAAAAGATCAAAACTATGAACATTAAAATTGCAATAAATTCACAACTATCAACAATTGAATCTAAAAAACAAACTAAGCAAACAAGCAGAACAGAAACAGAAACAGAAATATGGAGACATGTGGAGAGTTATCAGGTGGGAGGCTGAAGGGAGAGAATGAAGGAATGCAGGGATTAAGAAATACAAATTGGTAAATACAAAATAGACAGGGGGGATGTCAGGAACAGCACAGGAAATAGAGAAGCCAAAGAGCTTCTATGCGCAACCCATGGTTATGAACTAAGTGGGAATTGCTGGAGGAAATGGGCGTACCAGGTAGAGGGCAGCAAAGGGGGAAAAACTGGGACAACTGTAACAGCATAATCAAATAAATAAATAAATAAATAAATAAATAAGAAAGAAAACAAACAAACTTTTTGGCCAACTCAATATTTATCCAAGAGAGAGTTATTTTTTCTGAAAAGTGTTCCAATGCCCTCTTCTCTTGAGTTCCCACTCTAAGTTTTCCTTCCACATTGCTTTTTGTTCCAGCTCTGTTTACTGATCTAGCCCATTAAGAGAGGTGGCCTTTGGCAGCAGTAGGAACTTGATAAATATCAAACACATTAATGAATTAGGAAATATAAAACACGGCCTATCTCCCTCACTCTGCAAGTGGTGAAAAGAGCTGGCTGTGAGGGCTTTATTTTCAAGTCTCAGGAGCTGAATTATTGCTTGTCTTCATGGTGTAGGGGAGCCAGGTGAGGGCCTGAGGACCAAGGTGTCAAAACGCTTCTTGGGGAAAAGCCCCAGCATTGCTGGTGTTTGGGGGGGTAATGGGGCTTTGTAGGTCCCCTGCTGGGGATGCACCAGGACATGTCAACCAAACAGCAATTCCATGGCTCACTGTCACCCAGCATCACTGCTCTGTCTTACATTTCTCCTTCTGGACCGAGAGCTGGTGGTGCGGTTTGGGGAAAGAGGAGGTTAAAGTGTCTCCATTTTCCAAAGTGACTTCCCTCTCTCAGCTCTGCTCTGGTAAGTGACCCTAACCTCTGTCTAGAGTCCCAGGAAACTCATCGGTCAGTTTGCTGGTCAAGTGTGGTCAAAACGTCAGTGTAGCCAAAGACTTCTCCCTGAGTTCTTGCTCCGTCAGCCCTCCCTGAATCCACCCCTGTGGATTCTAACTCCAGCCATCCGGGTGCACCCAAGCATCAGTCTGGTGGTGGTGGCAGTTGTTGCTGTTGTCGTCGTCTTAATAACTCCTCAGATTACTATATAGCCAGGGCTGAAGCCGGAGCTCTACGCAATAAACTGACTAGCTATTTCTCTCTTCTATTCTAATCCTCCCAGTGGTGAATCTGAAAAAACCAAGACTTTGTGTCATCTGCATCAGTCGGAAACACAAAAATATGGTTTTTATTGAACAGGCGGGTACTGAGTACCCATCATGGGTTAGATGTGATGGGACGCAATGGCCAAGAATACCCAAGAGTTCTATCTATAAAAAAGATAGACCTAGCTTATATCACTGGCATTTGGCAAGAAGCCTGAGCCTAGCTCTGTTTCTTCCTTTTTGCTTACATAGCGTCTAACACTAATTCCAGATCCGCGAGCACGTGTTGAGCACCGAGCGGGCTTTGTGGATCTCTTTGCATTAATACTGCCACGTGTCATTTATTCCATTCCTCAACATTTGACATCAGCTCTCCTTATCCATAAATGATTAAACACCAAAAATTACTTACTCATAATGGCTGAGGCCCAAGTCTTCATCCCCCAAACAGATTTTGTTCCTATAGAAATGTGGATTCTGGTTCCATGTGCTAATTATGTAGTTTGAGGAGTGATTCTTCCCTTGCATGTCCACACAGTGGGTATTAATTAACCCACCCTCTCCCCCATTTAAGACTCTTTCTAAACCCATAACCGTGAATCAGTGACTTTGTCTATTACCCTGGTTCTATATGCACTAATGAAGACCCCTTGTAACACAGGATGGTCCCCAAATATCCAAATACATGTGAAAATACATTTCCAAACAGGGCTAATTAAAAGACTAAGACAATATGTTTGTTTCTATCACAGATGTGAAATACAGTATCTATTCCTAGGAAAATTACTGTCAAGGAACAACTCAGCAGCTGACATTAATACAGCCATTATTTAATCATTTCAAGTTATGATTTTCAGTTTTCACTTTTAAGTTTACAAATTAAATTGTGTAACTATATGGACAAAGGGGAACCACTCGAGACACAATCAGGTTGAAGGCCAGTTGAATGCCAAGGGCTCAAAGTCCTTAGGGCTGCTTGTGCCAAGGGATGAAAGTAAGGACCCCGACTGGGACTAGGACTGGGGAAGTCAGATCCCCATTCCCTTGGAGGAAAAAAAAAAATAGGGAACAAATGATCTATAGACACTTTCAATAGGAGAAATATGAGCAAAGCAACAAGTCTCAGAGATATGCAGAAATAAAAGGACATAAACGAAGTATATCAAAAAGAGATATGAATCACACATGGGAAGTTCTGAGATCAGGAGGGAAAGAAAAGTGACATGCAAGATCAGTTGCTCTTGTATAATCCGTCATCCTGGTACTTTCTCCTGTGAACTGGGAGTGCATTTTTTTTTTTAATGCTTGTTTTCAACTTGAGTTTGGCATGAGGTTTGGCCGACATACTGAAGTGAACATTGCAGGCAAAACTCGACAATGCAATAGAAAAACACCCCTTTGACTTCCGCCCCTAGCCAAAGTCAAAGCCGGCTTCTTCCTTGTCTGGCTGCGTGTGACCCTGGCCCAACTGATGAACAACTGCAGACCTCAGTCCGCTCACCAGTAAATGGGGGCTAAAAATGCCGACCTCGAAGGATTTCATACAGATTAAACAAGATACCAAAAGTAACTGGGATTATCTTCCTTTTCTCTTCTTGAAATAGTTTTGGAAAAGTAATGGTCAGAAAAAAAGGCAGCATAGTTGACCGAAAGGATGAGTGTGCGAGCTAAAAAGATGTAAGGCATTTAAAGAATTTGGAAAATTTTACCGACTACACTTCAAGTCCTTAGGGTTTTTAAAAGATGAACTTACATGCTTCAGATCAGCACTGTCCCACAGAACTTCCTGAGATGATGGGAATGTCCTATCTCTTTCCTGCCTGCTGTGGTAGCTTTTGGCTGCTACACACTTAGTACAAGGCTAGAGCAATTGAGGAACACACTTCTTAATTTCATTTGCTCTTAATTCATTTAAATTTCAATAGCCAAATACGGGAAGTTGCTACCAAATTCCCATATCTTGATATCTCTCTGACTCTAGGGTTCTCCCACATGGGTCTGGACATGGGGACAGCACTCCTTGATATCTTTCTGACTCTAGGGCTCTCCCACATGGGTCTGGACATGGGGACAGCACTCCTTGATATCTTTCTGACTCTAGGGCTCTCCCACATGGGTCTGGACATGGGGACAGCACTCCTTGATATCTTTCTGACTCTAGGGCTCTCCCACATGGGTCTGGACATGGGGCAGCATAAGAGTGTGAGTTTAAGCACATGGACTCTGGAGTCAGACTGCCTGCATTCAAATCCCAGCTGTGCCACTGGGATCTCACATAAATTCCATATGCCTCAGTTTCCTCTTCTCTAAAAGATGAATGCTAATGCCATCACCTGTTACATATTAGATGTTGGGAGAAATAAGTTAACCAAAGTAAGAGCTCATGATTATTCATCTGATAAAAACAGTCCTCGTGATTTATTGTAACTATGTATTGAATCCTCTGTTTTACCCACTTGGTTATACGTGCAGCTATAACACCAGTGCCAAGAGCCATGATGGCACATTTGGACTCTCATTAAATAAGTGTTTAAAATAAGTATTGAAGGGAGGCAAGAAGGAAGGGAGGGAAGGAGGGGAGAGAGAGGGAAAGAGAGGAGAAGGAAGGAAAGAAGAATGAAAGGGGCCATAATGTTTTTCATGAAGAGTGAAGAAGGCATGTAAAACAAAATAAATAAAATATGAGAGCTTCTGATAAAAATTTCAGTGAAGATGGCCGTTGGAGATGAAGATGAAGTTCGGTGCCCTAGGAGGAAACACGCTTCCGAGTTTAGTGATCGGACTGATAGTTCTGAGAGAACCAAGGAGAGAGGGAGCCGAACTTAAGGGTTTTTTCTAGATTCCACCTCTATGAAAATACAAACTTCAATTCTTAAAAGTGTGCCCAACCAAGGTTCTTTGAGAAAACGCTACTGGGGGTTGTGTGGCTGTCTTTGTCCATGCTGTGATCTAATCTGAAAGGTGCTGTTAGCAGTGAGGTATGTGTTTGGCTGGCTCCCCATTTCCAAGTTTTTATTAATACTACATTCACCGGTTCCCGCAAAAAAGCAGTGTTGGGCAAGTTTTCATAGCTGTTTATTCATTATAAATAGTAAATATTTACTGCACTTTTTACATGAAAGACATTTTTACAACACATTGTTGTTGGTGGAGGCTGCAACACAAAGATAGAACTTCTCTCCATCCATCACCCTCTAGGACCAACGTATGAACTAACCTCGGTACTACGTCTAGTCTCACTAACTCACTATGTCATAGTTCTTAGCTCTAAAGGGAATGTATTTGTGCCTACCTCATTCATGGTTCCAAGAATAGAAAGAAATAAATAACACTGCCTTCCGCCTTCTTGTTCCTCTTAACACCTCAAACAACAAGTTTATTGACATTCTAAAATGTCACCACACAAACGTATGTAAACCTCAGTTCCTATAATCTTTTCATATTGGATATCATTGTATAATTTAAAAGTACATGAGAGCCACATGGACATTTGTGTTCTTGCCCTGCCTTTCATAGAAAAGAGAATGTAAACGTAGTCATTTTCAAAGCACTATTCTTGAACATGGTCTCTAGTCAAAAGGAGCAAGCAGGGTGTCGGTTGTCCAGCAAATAGCGAACATCACTGCATTCGACCACAATGAATCGTGAGCTGCAAAAATAACAGCACCTGCAAAAATATAGTTCTGATTCTGTTTATATGGCCCTGGCCATTGCCAAAGCTTCCGTGAGGTACACACTATTGCACACCGGTAAGCAGCTGTGGGAACGCATGTCGCTGCTCTGCCCTCCCTGCCCAGTGGGCTTCTACAGGAAATGAATGGGGAAGACGGCACACCCCTCTCCCACACTGGGAAAGGAAACAAGCTTGCTTCCTGTTACCCCATGTCCTATTAGCAAGACGTGTCCTTCCAGGACATGTAGTAACAACTGAAGTACAAATGAGGATAAGATAACAAATAATTTATTTGGGAGGTCCTTTACAGCTAGACTAACTTCCTAAAAACCGTGGCACGTATTTTTATATCAATTTCCAGTGTGTAAAAGTCAAGGATTCCTCCGTTCTTGCTTTGTTACATGAGCAGTTTAAAAGCTGTACAAGTGGCAGCACTGGATATCAATCATGTGATGCTTTAGAGAATTCTCCGACTACATTTTAGACCGCTCTGTTTGCCCAGATGAGTCCAGATATCTCTCTCTCACACACGCACACGCACGTGTGCACACATACATGCACACACACACACAAATGGAATGTTTTAGCTCCTTGATCATCAGCACTATAGAGTTGGGATATTTGATAAGTAGCCATGTTAAATCATTGCCTTAAAACGCTGCATTCGTCTTTATTGTTCCGGGTCTTCCCTTTCTCCACTGCTTTTGTCCAGCATGTTCAAAAGAATTTGAAACCAACTACTGGAGAAAGAAAATCAATCATTCTCCTTTGTCTCCTGTTGAGACTGCCCCCCAAAAGGGTGGTATTTTTTTCTGAGAAGATTCTTCATGTCTCGGCTGTGGAGACCGGAAACTGGGTCAGTTTTAGCTCCAAGTGGACAGTCCACTTACGCGATATCTGGCTTGAGATAATGAAAGGCACCTGTAAGGAAATACACACAGCTTTTTAGGTCGTGCTGGGACAATTCACAGCAAGGGGCAAAATCAGATACAGGCTGACAATGTCATATTTAATACCGTGGTATCAAAGGATCGAGACTAATATTTTTATTCCTGAGACAAGTTTGACACAACTCTGTGTCTTTGGGATTATACTCCCCATGATCCCTGAGCTGACCTCATTAAGAACATGTGTTTCTAATGCCAGGGGTTATTTCATTTTGGCCAACCCTTGTGTTTTACCTAGTGGCAATCAGGTTTCACATCTCAGCAATTAATAACCGCAAGATGTTGTTGACATCAGCTAAGAAAATAATTATACAAGCGAGTCCTTGCTGAAGCAATCCGCTGACTTTGCCACAACGTTGATCCTGGGATGTGAGGCTGAATCAAGCCACCACCTCCCCTTTCTTGGGGAAGAGTTGACATTTTTTACCCTTTCAGAAGCGAATGCCCCCTAGAAAGCACAAGGCTTACTTTGTCCATACTGCCCGTATTGGTAGCCCGTGACAGCATCCATACTGTAGCCGGTGGTGCTATAGGTGGGTGGACAATAGGACTGAGAGGTCGGCAGACTGTCCAAGCTCTTCATGTGCTCTAGTCTCTGGCTGCAGCTGGCCGACACAGTGGTGGTAGGTTCCAGGCCTCCGGTGAGAGGAGAGAGGGCGTAATCGGTCTGGGGCTGATGGGGTACCCCCCCGTGGTTGGTCAGGAGTCCCATTACCTAAAGTGAACAGGCAGATTTAGGAAGATGTGGGAATGTGAGAACCAGATCATAGACTATAGCTGATGAAATAACTGAAGAAGTCCCATTTTTATTTCCCTGGAAGTCTACTGTTAAAGAGCTGTCCAGAAGACGGTGACCTCAAGTCAAAGTGGCAGAGATACATCATGCCGAATGATAACATCTGACTACAGTTTCAGAAAAAGGAAAGGAGAGGGCATGAGGAGAGGAAAGGAAAAGGGAGAAAAAAAGAGAGGGATAACATTATACCAGGATTTCAAAGAAGGAGAGAGGAAGGAGGGACATGGGGACAGAGCTAAGGAGAAATTATACCTGCTCATATAGAATAATGCCAAACCACATATTATATCTGTTTTGCATGCCATTTTAAGCAGGTATTTGCGTATAGGATTTTAAAATTAAATGAATTCAAGTCAAATTCTTTTTCCTTTATTTTGAGATCTCTGTGCCTGTTTTCAAAGTGTTCTCTCTCTAAGTGCCTCCCTATCTCGGGCAGCCTTCAGTAATCAGAAATAATTGCCCCATCTCAGATGCTTCCTTGTACTTCTCTCACCCTTCCCACCACGTAACCATTACCTCAGTCACCTACATTGAATTGCAGGGCATTTGAGGGGAGTAACCTACTCAGCTTTATAAGGCCAGCACCTAACAGAGTGCTTAGCACCTATCAGGGAATGAAAAAATGAATGGATGAATGAATTAATGAATGAATGGTAAATGATCTCCAAGTAAATGCCTCCATTGTTTATTTTTCCATTTTTTCTCTAAGCTAACATTTCGTATAAAATAAATGTTAAATGAAAAGAAAAGCCGAAATGCAAACATGTTATAAAAAGTCCATTCCATTTTGTGAATAACCCTGAAGAGCAAGCGAACTTAAAAAAAAAAAAAAAAAACTGCGATAAGAGAACAACTTTCAAATTAGCACAGTGACATGTTTCACAAACTTAGGCTCACTGACCCTTACAACACCTTGTTTCAGAAGTAAGTGGATAATTAATTTTGTAGTTGGAAACCTGTCACACGAGAGCGGAAGTGATTTTTCTCAAGTTCATACAATTCAGGGGTAGGGCTGAAAGAGCAATTGCAGAAAAAAATCATCTGCTGGGTGAAGAGCCTCATGTGCTTACAAAAATATCACCTGCTTACAAAGTACGTAAAAGCAGGGGCCCACAGTGGCACTGTATTGCCATTATTGTCCTGTTGTGTTTTACGATGTTCGAAGGCTATGAACCTTAAAGTGCACACAGAAGAGCAGGAGGAGAGGACAGCAATGAAACCCCACGCTGGACTCGAGGCCTCGCGCCGGCCTCCAAGGAAGTGCAGGCCTTAGAAGCCGGGAACTAGGGCATCCAGCAAGGCAAGAGGGAGACACTAGTCTTGCATCCCAGAAAGCATCCAAAATTAGATTTCAAAAAACAATGAGGTCACAATCCCCTTCGGGAAGGGTTTGCATAATCCTCACAGCTAAACACAATCTTCTTGAAATAAAGCTTTAAACGGATACATCTTCAATTAGTCCCAAGAGATGAGAGAGACAGAAAGAGAGACCCACCACCTTTTGCACATTACCCCGTATCCACTTTTGCTGTAACACCCAAGTTTTTAAAGTCATTTCCAGATTTTCTTGAGCTCTGTGGTAAAATATCTCTTTAAAAATCTCTAAAAGTTACATATATTCTAAAAAATCACCATATCCAACACAGCATAGCTTTATTTTATTGGTGATTTGGGGGAAAGTGAAAATCACAAAATAAAGTAAAAATCAATAGGACTCAAAGCTTCAGAAGACTGGAAAGCCACTTAGAAGCTGGGGCTCTCTTTGGGACCTACCCAACAACTTATAGTGAGTTATTTACTTCATTTTCTCATTTTAAAAAGTTGAACATAACCTAGAATGCACTGAAGTTATTTCCTGAATGTTCTTCCAACTACGTGGTTTTTTTTTTTTCCTTTTTGCCTTTCCTTGAGCATGTATAGATGATTTTACAGCACATACTTGGAACACTCATAGACTTTAATTTACATACTAATTTATTAAATATTTCATTTCAAGCCAGAATTACATGTCTATTAGAAGAAAAGAGTCTTAAAAATAGAGGTTGCTCGGTGTTAAATGCACTTTTTTTAAATCAAAGGAACCTCTTTGTGTGCTGACCTAATGGGCAAAAATGGATAGGGAAAATTAAAATACAAAAAACAAGTGATTTTTTTTTTAATGAAAGAGAGATAATGACACAGGGTGCAAATATTTTACTGTAAAGAAGCTGTGCTAAATTTTTAAGAAACGCATATAAAAAGCAATTTTGTGACCATATCAATCCAGAGAAGAAAATTATCCAGTGGTACTAGATAAAAAGGAAGGTATTTTAAATTAATGAAATCCTTCATGAAGATAGATACTTGAAACTCAGTTAATGGTATGTCACTTTAAGGAAGAAATGGAATACTCTACTTACAATTACAGTTGGAGAGTGAGAATTTTATTCCAAACATGCACATTCTCTCATGACCTACATATACATTTCTGTGATAAACTTTTTTTCATCCTCTGCCATACATTTCTTGTTTGCATAACTTTGAAGGCGGCAGTAACTTTTACCATGGCAGGAGAAAACCATGTAGATTCTAAAACAGGAGAAATGAGTCCTTCCTATAAGCAAAATTCAGCTTACGATGTTCATGGGGCAACTTTCTGCAGTTGCTGAATTAGAAAGAAAGGTTGGACAGGATTTAAATCTAAGACCTTGAAATATATCTATTGGTGGCTGGAGATATTGGGTAGAGACATATTGTAGGGCAATAGAAAGATAATTCCTCAAAGACTCCAGGGCACAGTGTCTCTAAGGCCTTGGGAGCATGACCCAATCAGAAAGGATGGCTGCTGGGTGAATAACACAGAAGAGATGCTTGCTGGGCCTCCCTAACAGCATTACCACTATCACACATGGGGAACTAGTGACGGTTCCTGCTTTAGCAAGAGCTCTTAGCTCAGCCGCCCAGTACTTGCAATGGCTAATGTGAAGAAATTAAGAAGACCAGAGACCAATTATCTTTGGTCCCTTTGACTTTCCCAACAGAGCCCAAGAAATAAGACATTCTCTTACAAGCTCCTGCTTCCATTGTGATTGTCACATATTATGAGTGTGATTTGTTTCTCAAGAATTGTATGAGGATGAGGAATGGCATACTAATATTTTCCTACATTTGGTCTGAAATTAAAACTAATAAATAATTGTAACTAATGCAATTTATTTCAATATTTCACATTGACAAGACTTGAGAATTGTACATTTTTAATAACTTGTAATTTAAAAATTAAAAACAAAATCTCTGTTGGAAAACATAGTGAGTATACAAATACAAAATATATTACTTTCCCCTAACATAGTTTAAAACCTCAAATCTCTATGGAAGAGTCCCATTACACTTTTATGTATGTTTCTTTAAAAGATATTTTGTATTTCATGTGGTTCAAGGAAAGCTATGAAAATTTCTTTTTGCTGCGCAAAGATGGTAAACGAACTTCTTGGAACGCCCCTAGTATGGTTATGGAATGTCTTCCAGGCATTTTCTCTTTTAAAATATTGTCAGGATTTCTTGTATACATGCTTTTCCTATAGCAATTATAATTCAAAACATAAAATAAAATCTTAATTTGTTGCAAAGTGTGTTTTTTTCCTCTCATAAACCATTAGTTAGTAAGTTATTTCTACTACAGGGATGGCCATTTTTGCCAGATTTTTTTTTTTTAATTTGGGTTGGGAGGAACACAATTGCCTGGCTTTCGCAAGCTATTTCAAAGGAAAAGAAACAAACTTAATTCTGTCTGTGGAACACTGGCCATATTATTAAATGCCATATAAATCCAGGGGACTCAAGGACCTGGAAAAGTATTGTCCTTTAACGAAAAGCTCAGTTCTGTCCTTTGGGAAAGGAATGCGGAGAAGAACTTGGTTTTTACTTTTGGTGAGTACAACTCTTAGGTGAGGCACCTGAAAAAAAATCTATTAAGTATATTTCTAAGTTGTTACCTTCAAAAATATTTCCCAGACACCACTTCTAAGTTGTTTTATGGATAACCTTTCACAAACAAATTCTAAGCCTTAGAATCATAAATTGACACTTCTTCGGCCAGTTCTTTCATCATTCTCATTATTAGAGACATTGTCTAAAGAGCTCCTTAAACTCATTCTCAGATTTCACATTTCCAAATAGGTTATTTACACCTTGATGGGGAAGATTATATGCCTCAGGAAAAGCTAACTCTTTACAATTGCTTCATGCCATATTTCTCTTGAATTCATTTTCCTATTGTTAAGATTAAACATAAAAGATAAAAACTATGGGTCAAATTAGGATTCACATTTAAACAATGCATCTGAAAAATATTTGTCTTGGCATAAGCATTATGGTCCTGCCTTCAGTTGAAAGTGCTCAAAGTTCATCAGAAATCTAAAATGATTTAGCGAATTATGGTGTGTATCCAGACACTTCTCTTTTTGTTAGTAGACATCCTAGTTCATGTCCTTATGTTTTTGTTGTTGCTCGTAAGTCACCAGCTGTTCTTCTGATTTAACATTTAATAACATACATTTTGTTGCTTTTTAGGAGGCCACTGTGAATTATAGTTTTGTATAATATAAAGGTGTTTTTTTTAAACTTCTACTCATCCCTCCAAAGTTTACTTACTATACTGACTATATGTATTTTTTTAATTTGGATAAAATTTATTTCCAAAATCAAACAAATATTCAAATGTCTACCCAAATGATTTTTGCAGTATGGGTGTTACTGAAGTCACCTAATGGTTAAAACTCAGTGACTGCATCTTCGAGGCTGAAAAGCCTATATGTGAACAGCAGAGCCTTTCCAGAAAATGTTGTCTTCAGATACAAATGCCTTAGGAATTATCCTGCAGTTGATTAGCATCTAAATAATTAGATTTTTGGCCCTGTCTGTTTGAAAGCTATAAGAGGGAAGTTGCCTGAAGGCAAAAGTTTCTCTGAAGGTAAGTAGCGTGACCTTCTCACCCAGACCAGAGCTATGGGAAGGGCATGGCTGACCTCTACCGAACCAGATAGAAACCCAGCGCCTGTAAAATGTCCCACTCCATACACTCTTATTCTTTTTTTATTCGTTAGTGCACATTTTACAAGTAGCTACATATAATGCGTGATGAAAGAGTGTACCAACAAGTGTGGTTCAGGTGTTGCATATATCTTCAAATTTTGTTTGTGAAGAACACAGCAAGTACTGCCTCCATTAAACTCTAAGTAACACATATGCATCAATCTCCAGTCCTGTGACCAATTACAGAATCAGTTCTACTTTATCCATTCTTTAGAATACCTATTTCTTAATAGGGCTAAGCTGTTAAATTGGTAGGAATATTCTTTAGGGGCAGATGTATAAAATATAAATCTAGGCAAAGGATTAGCATAGAAAAGGCCTGCAAAATGCATGTATATGCATATATGCATATAGACATAGATACATAATATGTATAGTTTACTTGTAGCTAATAATAAACAATCATATTATGTCTATCTATTATCAATAAAATAAAGCCCACTTTAAAAAAAAAAAAAACTTATTCTATCTAAAAGAAAAAGTATTCCAGTTAGTACATTTGGTATTTGGCTAAGTTAGACCCACCATGGGCCGTAATAAAATTCTCATATGTTTTAATTCATTTACGCATGCCTGCATTTAATATGCTTTCTGACCATGTCTACAATTAATATGATTTATGAGAAAAGAACATGTGCAATATTGGGGGGGTACAACATACATGATTTTTTTTCTTCTATGAATGAAAAATATAACAAAATGGCTCAAGGAAAATTGTTGGCTGTTAGTATATCGAGATGGACTGACAGAGCCCTGAGTAAACTTGGGGCAGTTAATGATATCCTCTTATCTGACCCTGACACATTTGCAGCATGTAATTTACAGAAGCTCTGTCCAGGGAATCTTGACAAATGCCCCTAACGACGTCAGGGCAATGTTCCATTCTAATGCAAAACAGATGTGGGTCGGATACCCTCATTCATCACTTACCATGAGAGTCTCAAACTCTTTTTGGAAGGAATGACATTACCTGCTGTTAACTCTTCTCGGTTCAGGAAATTTCTCACAACCACAGTAGCCCTCTTAAGGGGTAAGCACTCAAACCTATCATCATTTCAAAAACCTGTCTGAACACATGACTGTGGAAAATCAAACATATATCTTGGTTTAATTTCATGACGACCGCAGGACACGTTTGCTAAATATTAATTGACCTGTTGGGACCTAAAATTCCAAATATAGAAAGGGGAAAGCTCTGTGCTTGGGCATCCCACAATACTTCAATGATATGGTGTTTAAAACTTTATCTCTATTTGCCCATAAACTAAAGCCACATTCAAGGAAATGCAGGACTCATTCCCCCTAATAACCATTCATAAATCTAAACCTTGCAGAACCTTAACTGCACAGCTCTGCCTGAGTTTCATAAAAAAAAAAAAAAAAAATTATAATGAACTGAAACTACACATTGCCTTTTAGGAAAAAGAGACTCAACTTTGCCTCTCCTAACCAGAGGGCTATTAGGCTCCACTGTATTTCCATGTCACTAAAATTTCCCTTCCACCCCAAACCCTAACAACAGAGAGGACAGACATTCCAGCTTACTAAGGGAGGAAAACGGTTGCCCAGCTCAACAAGAAAATTTCTTCTTTCTTCCAGATCATTTGCGGAGGCAAATATGTCTGTGGCTGCCCAAAGTCAAAGTCATAAGATTCCACCTACTGAATGCCTGAAGATTATAAAAGAGAAGCATCCCTTTCCTTCTCTCCATGTGAGGGAAGATACGTCCTTAGGACTGAGAGAAGAACCAACTAAACAGACCAAGCAATGCCGATTTAATGAGTAGATGTGAAGAATAAATACATCCTTTAGGAAACGTTTTCCGATCAGTTTCACAGGCTTCGTGGTAAGGAAGAATACGCATTCATTTCAGATGCACCGAAATGTGCTGCAACTCGACAGATATGGATCAACATCTGAGCATACAGCCTTCCGAAGACCAGAAACTACAGCCTCGCTAGGCTAAAATCCTATATCCCTTCATTCCCTCCCTTACCTGATTCTAGGGGCACTGGGCCAATAAAGATGTTGTGTTGCTTTTCCACTTGAAAATGTGCTTGTGCTCTTGATCATAAATTGGGCAGCGGCTATGCCTCCTACTGCACGGGCAACTTTGTGTAGGCTGGCAACAGGCCGGGAAGCCACTTACATAGGTCTCTGATCTACAGAAACTGTCTGCTCCTACAGATCAGACAAAATAGAGCCTTTGTGATTTAGTGATTGAAAGAATGCTTCCTAAGCAATTAACACACAATTACTTAGCAGGCCTCTTACTTTCTAGAACCTTTTTATGGTGCCTGGTGTTTTAGCCACTTTTATCCTTTAGGGTGAGAAAATCATCAGAGTCTCCTGCCTTTGAGGTAAGTCTCATGCTTCCAATTTATCCAGGATCTGGAATCACAGAAGCTGGACTGTACAGTTTTTAAATGAATTCATGTGATATTATATTTCAATAAATCAAAACAAGAAAAAAGAAAGGAAAACAATAGGATAACCCTCTCTCCTTCCCATACTTAGCCACGTGTGATGAAGGATTGTTGACTCTTGTTTTCACTGTAGCGGATTCTCATGTTATTGTGATCCTAATTACTCAAACAAAATCAATATTTTTTTACACTGTATTTCTGGGGACTATCATATACCAGGCATATTACAATTACTACATTCTGAATGGATACCAATATGAGTCCTTAGTTGTTTAAAATGTCCAAGTGTAATCATACCTGAAAATACTTCAGCCCACCAAGAAACTTCCTTTCTTTGATATTACTCAGTTTCCACATTTACTCTTTGTCAGGGTCAGACAAAAGTATATTTTTTTGTCAGAGGTTCACATGATATTTTTAAGTAAAAAAAATGAAACAGTATTATTACTTTACCAAAAAGCATTCCAACTTCCTAGGTACTGTGTTTCACAACATAGCTCTATAAGATGATCCTTTTTAAACATCTTCCAAGTTTAACAAGAAGATGAAACAGAGCTGAGACAGTGAGCGCAGCTTGTCTGAAGACACACAGTTAGTGAAGGGTTGATAAACATTGGAATCTGGTGCTGTTAACCTTGGGGCTCCTTGTTCACATAGATGAGTTTTACCCACACTGCAATCAGTTCACTAAACAGGGGTTTTCTTTCTTTCCTTTACTCCCTTATCTGCCTTATCTAAGTAAACATTATTAAACAGTGTATACCTTTTCTTTAAAATTACTCTTTCCTGCTAAGTTGTTACACAGAGGGATGACAATGTGGTGAAGCAGAGGACAGCATCAGATGTTTAATAGAAAGAAACATTCGCTTGTAAAATAAACCAAAGTAACCATTTTAGAAATGGACAAATCAGGAGTTGGGTCTCCACCTTTGTTTTCTTTCTTTCAGCATTTCCTAGGAGCTGCTCCTCAAAACTTGGTACTTCGATACTCGACAAAAGCACTCCCGAGGTAAACAGAAAACACCAAGTTATACAAACATACCAGCCTTGTCAGAGGCTTCACTAAGCTAATGTGTATTGAGACTCTGAAAGACAAAGGGATATAATTTGTAACATCTACCAAACTGTTGATTCAGAATTCATTTTACCCCAAACCGCCATTCCAAAGAGCCCACTTTGGGGAACGAGCCTTGATTATGAGACACTGTGTGATTTCTGGGTGTTCAAACATGATTATAATTTAGGACCATTTCTCTAGAAGAGCAATTTCCAACAGGTGTGCCACGGCACGCTGGTGAGCTACAAGAATTTCTAAAACCTACAATACCTGACTATTTAGTCAGGGGCACTGACCTCTCTTCCTTTAGATTGTCAGATTTTTTAAAAATAACAACAGCCAACACGACAATAGCCATCCAGTGTGAATGAACAAAAGTATACCTATTTTTTGTCAGATCAGCAAAAAATATAGATATTTTTTGGTGTGCTGCAGAATTTTAGTAACTAGTTTGCATGTGCCCTGAGATGAAAAAGGTTGAAAATCACTGGTCTAGTAACCCGGAGTCAAAAAAGAAAATGGCTACTTTATAATACAGTGTGGTATGTGTTTTAACAAGGTATAAACACAGTAGTGTGACATCAACAGAGGCTAAAATAAGAAATTCTGCCTGGAAGAGTTATGGAAGGGTTGCACTAGACATTTTTCTGTGGAGTCATGTAAGTAAGAGGATCAGCTCTATAAAGGGTTTTTAAATCTCGGGACAAATGCAAAGGTTTAATTCAATTTTTTAATGCAAGCTGCACAAACGGAGACAGTCTTATGTGAGGAAAAAAAGATAATGATTTCTTTAAGTAATGTCTCCCTCCTTCATCAGCTCAGCATTGAGGACTAGCTGCACCGTCATCTCACACATAAGAAATATTCCCTTTAACGTAGAAATGCTATCCTGTAATTCTACAAAGTGCACTGTCTCTGAGGTCTCCCAATTTGCCATCTTTACCATAGCTCAGCAGGGACAATGCCATCAGTAATCTCCAAAATTGTAGTTTACTAAACTCTAGAGAAATGTCAAGAGTAATTTTTAAATATTATACTGTACATTGAAAAATACACACCTCTGATGGAACCCAGACTGTTTTGCAGAGACAGATTCTTTAGGGGGGAGAAAAAAAACAAAAACACAGTACACAACTAATGACTGAATCCAGTCTTCTATGTCTGCAGTACAAAGCACACATTCAGCCCCTAATTGAATAAATATGCAAGTATTCAGATTTCTGAAGATATTGCCATTTTGCAAATGCAGTAATAAATTAAAAGCTTTACATTGCATTCCAACCTCGTATAAAGGGTTGATTCAGACCACTGGCCTCACACTAGAATCCAACGCAGCTTTGCCGTGTATTACTGAGCACAAAGAAAAACTTTTATTCTAGTAGCTTAGTTATGGACCAAGCAATCACACTCAATTTTTTCTCCTCAATGGCTAAAGGAATTCAAAAGGGTCTAAAAACGATGGGGTTGTTGCATTTGATTTGTCTAATGTACGGGAGAAAGTTGCTGGTGGAGTTTCTATTTAAATCAGTTCAGCAGACACCAGAAAATTTTAATTCAGCAAGAAAAGTTTTCTTGTGGCTTCTTTCAGTGACATGATGTAAGATTCAATGACTGGCTGCTGCTCCCTCCTTTTCTCTAAAAAGGAGATTTTGGCCGAGTAGTCGTTTCTCGCACAATTCTCCAACTCTATAACTAACTCAAGAGACTGTGGCTAGAGCTGACATAAACCAGGGCTCTCCTCATATTCTTTAGGGGTAGTGACCACAGCCTTCAGGGAAAAACCAATGGCACCAAGTCAATTACAGTCTGCATCAATTCAACAAACGGATTAGCAGCTCTCTTTTCACCACCGAGAGAACATCTCGAAAACCTAATATGGCAGAATAGAAACACAAATGGCCGATGGTTATTCCAGTGTAGCTGAGATGGGCTCATTTATGGTCATAAACTTGAGCCTTCATAAACACGACACGCTTCTACAGCCCCGGTTCTGAGCTCATGAACTGTTTTAGAAATGAAGCAGAAAGAGGCTCAAGATGCCCCTGTTGCCTGGAATGTTTTCTGTCCAAGTTCTGTTGGACACCCCGCCAATCTCTTTAATCAAAATCATTGCTTTTTCTTCCACAGATGAATTTCTGGAAAATGTGACTGTAAGGAAGTGGCTCTCCTGGGCAACGGCTGGTGGCAGGCCACCTGCTGGTCAGGTTCTACACGACGATAAAAGTAGGCCAAGGGCACAGAACTTTCACCCTGTGTGTAAAATGGACAAAACAACTGGCCTGGCACCCTGGATTTGTGCCCAAAAATGTCCAGATGCTGGTGCCACCACCAGGGAAAATCTTACTGCTTTTATATGTTTCAACAGCACAAGAGAAAGTCAAGAAATGACCATGCCACTGTGAAAAAGAGTGTTTCCTGATATAAAACCAAAAAGTACCCATCGCAAGCACTCTTAGTGACTATACCCCACCCACATAACAAGCCGCTGATACCCCTGCTCCTTCCCCGGACAAAGAGCCACCACCTAGCCGGCAGCTAAGGAATTTGAGATAATTGTGAACAGTGTTGGTCCAAAAAATGACAAGCAAAATCAAAAGCAGTCTTGAGTTTTGTGTACACATATTAACACTTAAATGCTTCTCCCTAATAAGTTTCAGGATTAACAAATGTTTGTCAAAAGAAACTGTGCCGAGCAATTGAAATCTAATTTGAAATGGAACCACAACGTCTAATACATATATGCATGAAATGGAGAAGCTGCTTAATAAGCGTAGCTGACACCAAATATGCAATTTACATACATTACACACTAATAATCTCGATTTTAATATTATTCTTAAAAAGCAACTGGAGGGGTGGTTGAGTTAAAGGTTTTCTTTTGTGAAATGTGAATAAGAACAAAAGATGATCCTGGCGTCTTCTGCCATTAACCACAATCTCGTTACTATAAAGATCTCCCTGTTCTTTCTTGACTTCATTTCTGAGACCGCGCCTCATCCCCACAAAGCTGTGATGATTCAACCAGACTTAACAGATGAATGGTCGATAAACTTGATGAGATCTGCAGGCCTACTCTTTGTTCTTGAGTTGCTGAGTGGTGAGCAAACATCCAAGCATTTTCAAGCCTGGTACACAAATCTTTATGAGATTTTTTTTCCCCTTTCCTCAGTAGATTATCCATGAAATAGGACAGGTGTACTGGTTATTCAATTACATTTTACCCAAGACCTGCACTAACTTTGAATTGAGGCCTCTGAGCATAGTTCTTACCATGGGGATTTATTAATAACAGTTAAACATTCTCTAAAACAAAACTTTTTTTTTGTAATTTAAGCCTATTTTCTTATTTTGTCATTTGTTTCACTCATAAACCAGAAACGAAAATCTGCCCATCTGCTGTAAACATAAAATGTGTTCATAATAATCCAGATTTATACCAAATGTATTTTTAAGTGTTGCTGAATGGAGAGAGTACTCAAAATTTATGGCCTCTGAGGTCGCAAAGAGGACTTCCTCTTTTTAAGGAGGGAAATGCTTAAAATGAACGTAAGAAAGACTCAGAAAGCTTCTTGGATATCAAATGGCTCCGTAAGAAAAAAAAAAAAGTCAATGATATGAGTAAATGAATCAAAACCATATGGATCAAATTTTCCCTAAAATACACAGTTTGAAAAATTAAGGAGGAAAAGTGCTTGGCAAAATGTGTTTTACGTTTTACCAAACCCAAAACATTTGAAGAATCATTTGCAATGGTCGATGAACCTTAAATGCAGCCAAGTTGGCCCATTTCTGTATGCTACATAGCAATAAAAAACAAAAGCTTCCTAGAAATCATGTAACCCACTGATACTGTATGTCACTCGAGAAATTATTAGAGGCAGTCACCAGAAACTGTGGCATTTGTAGAAGTAGGGTGGGGGTAGGGCGTGAAATGATAAAAGGTCGTTCATGTCATAGGCCTTGTTTTTCTGGTTTGGCTTGTGTGTGTTTTGGAGGTGGGGGGAGCCGCGAGGGTAGTGTTTCTCGCAAAGTTAATTAGAAGAACATGTTAATTAGTCTCATGCCTTGAGCATGTGGTAGTATTTCCTTGGCACTCCCTATTCCAAGGCAACGTTCCTTTTTCTGTCCTGCACGTGCGGGACGGTGCTGGTAACGTGCGTGGTCTCCGTTTCCCTGTGTTCTTTCTCTGTCGCTTCACACAAGAGAACACAACGTTTATAAGAAGGCAGCTGCTGCCGGGGGAATCCCTCTCTAAAGTGAGTTGAATGGTTTTCTTCTCAGACGGTGTTTTGTCATTCATTACATAAGCCCTGTCTCCTAAAAGGGTTATGTAGTTCAGACGAAATAGAATTCAGAGACCGCAGAAAATTTCGAGGTCATTAGCCTACGCCCTCCCTCACCCGTCGCTGAGACTCTCGCCTCAAGTCCCCTGACAGGTCCAGTCTTTGAGGGGATGGGAAGCCAGACACTCACACTCTGAAGCCTGTCGGTCTTGCCTATGGGGATCGGGTAGAACATCAGTGCCGGAGCCCGTGGAGAACTTTCTAGGACACTGCTTCCTCAGTAAGTAAAGTGTGTAATTTCTGTTTATAGAAGAATTAGTAACAACTGCAAGAGAGATGGAGAGGCTCTTAATTCTGGCGATTACTCCCCTGTCATTTCTATAATGTGCGTTGGCCTCATTTTCTCATAAGTGGGGCTTTCCCCTAGATATAGTTACCGATTCCCTCAGAACGAGAAAAACTTGCCAGAAACTAGGCAGTGCACACGCCCTTTCAGAAATTGAGGAAAGATATGAACAGAGTTTCTAAAAATTGTTGTCAGTGTTCTGAGATCTATAATGTCACACGGACGTGACAGTCCACTGCCGCTCCCATTTTGGCAGCTGGACAGGTGTGACCTTCCCAGATACCTGCTTCACAAACCCATCCCTCCAGATGCTGAGACCTTCCCTGAAACAAGGACCGAGGGCATCTAACAAACACCACTTGGCTAATGACTTTGATTCCACACTTTAAAAGGATCTTTGCTCGAGGGGGCAGATAGGTTAGAAACCCCCAAGAAGAGCAGCTACACTCCACGCATACAGAGACATAATATGCCCATCATGGTGTCTGTTAATACCATCACAAGAAACTTAGAAAGCCATTGTACAAAAGTTTACATACATTCTAACTCATGACTTTCCAGCAGGGATGGCAAATAATACATCAATTTCAATGACACCAGGGAAAAAGTCAAAATGCACACATATTTTTAACATATCAAACAGCCTCCACTGAGGAGATCTACAATGAGTTGATCATAATGACTCAAACAACTCTAGCTACAATTCTATTTAAGCTACTAGGTGGGGAAAGGTCTATGGTGAAATATAGAGAAAAGACAAGATGCAAAGTTATATACACTGCTACCTTGAGTATATTTTTTTAAAGAGCTGTAAGACTCTAAAGGAAGAGCTAGAAGGCAACAGGCAAAAAATATCAACAGTGGCTGCCCAGGGTAATTTGCTTCCTCCTCTGAAAGCACTTTTAAAAAATATTTCCGTTTTCTACAATAAGCATACAGATTATTAGTAGAAGTTAGAAGATTAATAGAAAAAGTGTGTAAAGCAAAATATATATGTATATAAAGAGTGTATTAGCACAAAGAGTATATGTCAATCTGAACCCCCAAAAGTTTAGAAAACTGGCTTCTACCAAAGGATTTTAAAATGTGACTGAATCTCAGAAGCCAGAAATGCCAGGCTCTAGTCCCAGTTGTCTCACTGTCAGCCCTGTGGCTCCCAGAGACCACAGCTCTCTGAGTCTCAGGTGATGTGTCTGCACTGGAGGTGGCCAGATAGAGGCAGAGGAAGTGAAAGAGTGAAAGGAAAAGAAGGAATCGTAATCAGAGGGTTAGCTTCATTTTAATATTAAGTAGTCCCATATATTAATGAGCTCTTCTATAAAATAAGCAATAAGACTAAAGGGTCACCTCCACCCTTTCTCTACTTTAGCTTACAGGTAAACCAGGTTGCTTAACATGGGCTTTGATTCTTCCATTTTTCTTCCTAATATTTTTTAATAAAGCCACATAATCAAGTGGAGGGCATGCCCCCACCCCTTGCTCAAACAGAGGCATCCTTGAGGAGTGATAAATCCCAAAAGCTATAGAAACCTGAGTTCTAATGCCCAAGGGTTCTACTCCCTCATTTTGTAAAGATGTTTGATAAGATACTGATCCACTCACTGTCTTTTATTCTTCAATTTTGTGTGAGGAAATAAGAAGCTTCGTATCATTTGTCTCTTTGCTAACTCTTTGGAGATGCTACCAAAACCGAGACCACATGGATTCCTACTGGTGGTTTGAGGCAGAAATGTATGGTAGAAATGCAAAATATCCTGGATATTTGCAATGCTTTAAGGAAGGAATTAACATAATATGTAACAGCATAGTAAAGAAATACAGAAAAAATTGCCTGCAGAATTTTCCATTGCTTGATATTGGAATGATTCCCACCCTCCCGCCAACTCTGGAATCATAGCCAAGCTTCTTAAAAATCAAGGATTAACAGTTTCAAGATCAAGTGCTAATAATTCCACTTTTGTAATGCTTGTATAATGTAATAAAACACACTTATTAGAACATACGAGGTGATACACTTATGTAAAAAAAAAAAACTAATCGTTTCACTTAAAGAATACAGATTTGTGTCGTTATATTTACAATGATTGAACACCAAGAAATGCCGAGAGATCCCTGGGTCTCACCTTACAGAAGTGGTTCAGCTTAAAGTTTACTTTTATTAAAACTTTCAACCAAATCATGTTTATAAAAGAAGCTTTTTCATGGCCCAAAACCACTTATGTGAAAAACCGCAGTGATAACTACTGATGTTACTTCTAAACTGTGAAGAGGCTTATATGCTATAAATCTGGGCATTTTAAAGATGCATCTATTAATATGAGTTCATGATTTTCATGCAAAATCACATTCATAAATGCCAGCACTTGGAAATTAAATGTACTAAAGTCCTGTAGGAAGCACGTTCATTGTTTTCATGTCGTTATTTTCAGCTGAGGTTTAAAGCCATCTCTCATTTTTTTTTAATCCCAGAATGTGCTATAGGAGTCTATGAAACTTAATTACATTTACTGTTACAAAAAAAAAAAAAGGATTTATGAACTTTTGCCTTTAGGCAGAAATGTTTATTTCATTGCCTTTACTACTCACTCTTTTCAACTCCAGCAGCTTTGAACTTTGTAGCTGCCTAGAGTTATCGCTGTGGTGCAGAGCCCAGGAACCCCACTCCCAAGATGCAAACCACAAGTTGAAGAAAACGAAGAAGGCAAAGATATATGAGTCGTTATTTTGGCCACCCTTTGTGCCATTAAAATCTCATTTTCTGCCTATTAGAATGCCCTCTTGGTGCTTCGGCAGCAGTGATAGTCAGTGATTAGTGTGTAATTGACTATAATTGTCTTTTCACTTTTCATTTGTGTCATTCTGAGCTTCTCTCTGTTTGTCTAACCACCAAGAGGAAAAAGGGGACTAAGAAAAGATAAAGCTGTTAAAACTCTCACTCTCAGCCCCGAAGAGATTCTCGATTGCAATTATAGATTGCCACCCCTTTATGACATTTCTCCAAGTTTAGCAGGCAGCTCTCCTCGCCACCTGGACCAAGAGCTCTCTAATAAAATCAAGTGATCTGTATTCAAACAACTGCTAATAATGTCAACCTCAGACAGATGCCACATGTAGGAAATTTAACCAACCCTCTGACATGCAATTATCAAGGCAATTTATTAATATGATCTCTCAAGAAAAGCTCATAGTCCAATGTAAATTAGAAAAACAATTACAACATTCAAATATCTCTATATTTCCAAAGAACAGTAATTCTCCTAATTCGTGCACTTAGGACTCATTTATCCCAGAGTTCTGTAGTCATCAGCTCTCTCCCTACACAACTGGTTTTTTCCTCTCAATTGTTTTATAAAATCTAGTGTTCTGTTAGTTGCTTTTTCTCACAACCCTCTCAGCTAACCAAATACCATTTCATAAAAATGTGTGTGAGTTTCTCACCCAAAGACCAGAACTAGGAGTAGAGATGACAAACACCTTGACAACTATGTATAAACATAAAATCTTCATGATTACATTATAAATCACTTGAATTTTAAGTGTAAGCTACAACTTTTGATACAGCCCATAGGAAGGCTGGAGAGAAAGGAAACTAGGAAACTGAAATCATGTGGCTTGTATAAAGAATACATTATGGTTTAAATTTGGCAATTCATTATACCACTGCCTCGGGGAATTGACTATTCGGTTCTGGTACACAGCAAATCGTCTGTCTGGAAACATGGGACTGACCTGAGGTGAAAGGCCATTGCCAATGGCGGGGTTCATGGGGTTGGAGGGCCCAGACGGAGGCACAAAGCTGTCTGTATAGCTGGAAAATCCATGCCTGGTGCTGGGGAGACAGTAGGCAGAGCTGCTGTCCGGGTTCGAAGGAAGAGTGCTTTGGTGTACGGTGCTCGGGGGGAGCGGCTGAGGTCTGTGAACGGTGCTGCTGGGATCTGACACAGCTGCAATGAAGAAGATGGTCAGCTGACAAGCTCCTTTGTTGGCACCGGAAGTTCAGAGCAGAAGTTCACAGTCACCAAGCCATCAGGAGCATCAACTGGTCGGGCCAAATGTTTACTTTTCAACTGCATTTCTTGACATGCAACTATCTCCGTGCATGTGTGCAAGTGCATAACTTATTTATATACTTTTATGGCAAACTCAACCAGAATAGGAATTCAGAAATCACAGTAACAATGCTAACAAACCTGTTTGAGTAGCGATGTTATTAATCAACTGAAGAATTAATCAATGTAAGAGTTGCAAGTCTCAAATTTCTTAAAACAAATACACTTTCAAAACACCTAAGTATTAGTACAATAGTATAGTTCTGAATGACTGGAATGCTATCTTTCATAATCCAAAATAATTTTGTCTTATTTTTTCATTGTTTTCAAGATGTTATTTTATTATTTATTTTTAGAGAGAGGGGAAAGGAGGGAGAATGAGGGGGAGAGAAACATAGATGTGAGAGAGAAACATAGATTGGTGGCCTCTCACGCACCCCCAACTGGGGACCTGGCCTGCAACCCAGGCATGTGCCCTGACTGGGAATCGAACTGGCAACACTTTGGTTCACAGGCCTTCACTCAATCCACTGAGCCACACCAGCCGGGGCTAGTTTTGTCTTAATTATCTATTCACCTCTATGTACCAGCAAACAGTAATTTTATCAACACTTACCTTCCCTCAATTATTACTACACTCACTACCCATCACAGAACTTCACCCTGGAGTACGAGTGTAGAGGCAAATTTTTAATGAAAGAAAAGTAAATTGCAAATATTTTTAGAAAAGTTGTGAGGTTTCATCATTTTTGTTTTGCTTCGTTTTCAAATACTGAAATAGGATTATATTACAACACAATATATCTAGAGAGATTCGGATTTGCCCCAGAACAAACTGTGTTTCTGAAATGTGACTGGTATGTTCAGGACAACCTGATGTAATGTCATTAACACACTAACATTAACAATGTTGTCATCTTCCTTAAAATCAGCAGCAGGGAAAGCTTACATAAAAGTTACATCCTAACTTAGCCTTGACTCCTGTCCTCCATACCTTGTGGAATAGCTGTGGGCTGGTATGAGGTCTCCGACAGCTGGTATGTTGGCAAGGTGGGCATGGCGGTGGGAGGGAATCCGCCCGGAATGAGATGGTTGAAAGCCATCAGTTGATTGGCCCCAGCTTGCTTCCTCCATCTCGCACGGCGGTTGCTAAACCAGACCTATGGATTTAATTTAAAATTTGAGGATTTCACTGATGAAATAATAGTACATTCTTAATGAATTTTTCATGCTAAAACAGATTAAAGGCCCCTTACTGACAGGGCAAATGGAAGGGAGAGCTCTCCGCCCTCTGCGCTGCATTGTCAGGGAAGAAAGGCGAGTTAAGTGTCAGGGGTCACAGAGGGGCTTCAACGGTCTTCCGTGGACTCGCAGAGGCCCCGCGAGTGCAGCGACGACCAGGGGCAGGGATGGCAGAGCAGGAGTGGGGACAGCAGAAGCTCCTCGCCGTCACCACCAACACCCTACCCCCTCCATGTATTCTGGGGAGGACCCGTGAGCCCCGGGCCCCAGCACAACACGTGTCCTAACCTGTACTTGCTAATGACACCAACTCTTGGGTTTTATACTCCTACCGACCTGTCTCAGTATTTCTGAGGTATAAACTGACCAAGAGGCTAAATGAAGCCGTTTTGCCGTCTTTTTCAAAGTGTGGGATATTGTACTGATCTTAGTGGAAATAAACGCCAAAGAAGTGAGTATTTTAAGAAATGAGAGCATGTTACCTAAGAACAACCCTTAAAGAATTAGTTTATTATTGTTTTCAACAACAGCTTTAAATCACCTATAATACTCTGTGCCAGGTGTTATGCTAACCAGGTACATTCAGAAAAAAATTGATGTAATATAATAAAATGCCCTCAAAGTACTTGGGCACTTTGTATGAGTAGCTAGAGGGAAATGGCAATAATGGGAGCAAAAAAATGTAACTAAATATCTAAAATATTGAGAAATTATAATATAAGGTGTTTGATGGGCACTATGATCTTGCCCAACTCTTAACACCTGCAGAGTTTCAATGTAGAACTTTGAATGACTAGAATGAAACATGTTCTGCCCCCAAAATGAGAGAGGATTTCTACCAATTAAAGATCTACTGATTCCTATATCAAAAGTTCACTGAAAACATAATATGGAGAAAGCATTTTGCCTGGAGTCAGCAGGATAAAGGAATGAATGAGAGGAGAAGATAGGATCCCTGCCCTTCCCTGGCTTCTAGTTCCATCCTCATGGAATTCAGTCATCAAGGAAATCGAAATAATTGCTCACTAGAGTTTGAAGCTCCATGTTTGGAAAAGCAGAAGATCAGGAAAACTTTAGAGTGGAGACAGAGTTCCAACTCACGCTAAAGCTTGGGTATGATTTCACTAGGAGGTGACTCCAAATGGAGGTGGATAATACAGGAGACAGCGTTCTAAGACCTGATTTCCTTACATAGCAAAGTGAACAATTATACAACTTATTAGTAATTTTATAAGTTGTAAAATTGTAAAAAGAGTGTGGGGGGGTTCTCCTTTCCTGAGCAAGAAAGTCCAATTTAACAAATATTTTGCCAAGGCATCTGGTTCAACTTTTACTCTGCACTCAAGCTCTGAAAGAATTCAGTCTTCACTGGGCGCATTGCAAGATACTGTTAAGGAGAGCTGTTTGAACGTCCTCAAAACACTACCATTTAATACTCCTTAAGCTTCCAACAAAAAAAGAAGGTAAGTCAATATTTTTCCATGTTGATACATAATTGAATTAGAGTTTTACTTAACTTAATAAATTGCCACCTGGGATAATAGAACCGTGAACAGCACTCAGTTTGAGGTGTGCATCAATTGTGTTTTCTCACTGCAAATCTAAGCATCTGTTCCTAGGACTCCCTGAGGCATCAGGGTAAGAAAACTGTCTTTCAGAGAAGTATTTGGAAGAAGTTGTGTTAGTCTGAGGAGGCTGAAGGTGAGAACTTAGGGGCATAGTCATGCCTGAGTACATTGTCCTATACCACAAACTGTGGTCTTATGTTATATTTAAAACTTTGAGATTAACAAGGCTACCTGGCTCAGGTGAAATGATTCCCCTACGCCTATCTAGACCAATTTACCTACAGTGGAGCTCCAGCTTTATGTACTAGGCTGGGAGAAGAGTTGAATTTCCAAAAGTTCTGATGTGACTTCATTCATTCAGACATACTATTCTCAGCTATACTGGTGAGATATTTTATGAAGAACCCAGAAGCCTGCACTTCTGTCATTAACAGAGCATGTTTTCAGTCTCTCTATGTCAACTTCCTTTTGTGTCCTTCAGCTAAGTAAATCCCACTGGATTTGTCCAGTAGATGGCTATGCCTGATCACTCCATCAATTTACCCTACTTTTGATTTATTTTTATTCTAACTCCTCCATAGCCTGATTTTTAAATCAAAAATGTCTCTCCTCAAATACTAACTTAAACAAAACATCGTAATTTCCCACAAATACCTTCAAATGACCAAATCCAAAAGACTAGGTATAAGGTTTCTGGGGTTTTGTTTTCATTTTTCCAAAATGATACAAAAAAATATTGAAGACATTGAGTGAACCCACCAAGAGTTGGATTTAAAAGTTCTTATATTAACAGTATAATAAAAGATGAAGAGAAATCATGGGGAAGCAAATCTTTACTGAAAAATAAAAAAGAACCTTCAACAGGAGGTTCAAGAGTTTGCTAAAGGATGGAATTTAAATGTTCTTTAAATCTGGGCTAAATAAATCCAGAGGGCGATTCCTCAGAGAACCAGGGCTTACTGAGGACTGGCCTGTCTATTGCAGGCCATTTAACCAATGGCATTGTCACCTTGCCATTGCTAGCCTTCCGCCTCTCCTAGGACCAGCCGAGTCTGCCAAAATAGGCATCAAAAGAAAAATACACTGAAGTTGCAAATTGGAAAGTGGTCTTTGCCTTCTTTTTACTTCAAAACTCATAAAAGGCATATCTTCTATCTTTAACAGGAATAAAAAGTTGCCCTTGAAATAACCCTCACTTTAAATACCCAAACTAGCCAAGCACAATTATCCTGGGGGACTGTTAGCACCCATCTTTAACTGAAAGACATTCCCTTGAAGTTTTTACCTCGTTTGATGACCTGCAGCCTGGTTCATTCATTTTCAGCTGCCCCCCAAATCTCTCCCTATTTGTCTGTCTCTTGATAGAGTCCTCCCACAAAGCTATATTCATGTCTTTTGGAAATAATCTTTATATCCATTTCTGGAGTAATACAAGGTCCAATGATTTTTTCGAAGCAAGATTTAAATTGACTGAAAGGTCCCTATAACATTATGGTAACTAGAGGGGGGAAAGTGAATGAATCACAAAAGAAAAAAAAAAGATTTTCATAAACCTTTCTCTTCATAGGTAAAATACGTAACCAATTTGTTCAGACCCTCAACGAAGTAAGTTGGGAAAATCTTAGTACTTGAAAAGATATAGTAATAGTTTTTATTCACATGGGTGCAACGCGAACCAGGGAAAATTTGACTCGCGGCTCCCCCACTAACTACCGCTGCAACCTTAAACAATTTGCTTACTACCTGCGAGACTCTTTTAAATCTGCTAAATGGGAGAAATAAAAAAACCATTTTACAAGACCATCGTGACAATTAGAGAAGACAGTGCAATCAAGGTCCTTAAAAGACTACCGAAGAGATATTAAGTGTTCGATAAATGTTTGCTATTAGGCAAAATGTCTCATTGCCGCCTCTAAGAAACGCAAGAGTTAAAACCTTGCTTCATCTCCTTAACTGTGTGGTCTGCAGCCAAAGCCTTTTATGCCCATGAACAAACAGAAAAGTGCCCAAATAACACCTCAAATCATTGAAAGCCAGTTTGGCTGGAATGGAGACTTAGGTCAAATTTGCTTCCAAGTTTCATGGATTAGTGCTAATTGTCCCATGGTGTAAGCCTAAATTTGCCCATGCATAAATTACTGCTTCACATTTTTGGTGTGGTCCTCAAAGGCAATCTAACTTACATTATTCCAGATGGGTTATTTCACATGCAATTTGAAAAACGGGAAAAGAATGCAATACGTAATCCTTAGAAAGAGAATTCATAACAAGATTATGAAATGTTTGATTAAATACTAGATTCGGTAACATCTAATGCTACAATGCCAAATACAGGACTTTCCTAGTAGGTAAATTCCCCTGGACCTTCTCATTCACTTTGCCCCCTCTCTCTTTCCAGACCACACCCTCCCAGCTCCCTATCATTGTTACCATCCAGCTGTGAGCACTGTGTGGCCAGCAGGTTGGGGAGAGGATGAACAAGGGGTTGAGGGAGAAACACCATGCTCCCTGAGTGTCAGAGGACCATGGACACACATGAAAGCATTCTCAGGTGCATCTTATACATTCCAACACTGAGCACACGCAGCAAGTTGCAGGATGACCATATGTTTGCTTCACCATGAAGTCTAGGGTCAACTGTTCCATACCTATCTTAACTTCTGAACTATACAGGTCTGTTAGATGGTTTTAATCACCACTGGGAATTCCCCAAGAACCTGAAATTACTGATGCCAGCAGGGTCCTCGGAGATCATGGGTCCCAGTATTTTTTTGTTGTTGTTATTGTTTTCAGGTTTTATTTATTTATTTTTAGAGAGAGAGGAAAGGAGAAAAAGAGAGATTGAAACATTGATGTGAGAGAGAAATATCAATCATTTGCCTCTTGCACACGCCCTGACTAGGGACCAACCCACAACCCCGGTATGTGCCCTGACCAGGAATCCAACCAACCATCTTTCACTTTATGGGGTGATGCCCAACCAACTGAGCCACACCAGTCAGGACCATGCAAGTATTTTTCAACTGGGGAATGGAACAGTGGGAGATGGTATTTGAGAATATGATGAAACCTAGAGGCCCTCTTCCTAGTTAACCTCCTGTACACACATATACACATGGGGGGTGGGGAGAGAAGAAGAAGAGGAGGAGGAGGAGAAGGAGAAGGAACAAAGAGAAGCAAAGGCACAAAATTTTGTGTGCAAATCTCAAATCTCCTGAAGTCATCCATGATTTTCTTGGTCATCCACAGACCTAGACAGAGATCATCTCATCTAACCTACCTCAAATTTCAAAATTAGAGAAAAAAATCTGGAGCACACCCGGATTGTAACGGAATTAAGTGTCTTGCTCAGCAAAATGTTTTTGACTAGCTGAGACAAAAATCCACGTCTTCTGACTTCTAGTTAAGTGCTGTTTCTACAGGCAACTTCCTTTCTTGTCTTCTATGATCTCAGTGGTAATAGAGAATGCTTCTTGACTGCTTTACAGCGTTCTTAGATAAAATATTTACTAAAACTTCTGCACATCATAAATATTTGTAAGTCATTCTTCCCCACAAAACTCTAATGCTTGCCATTATTTCCAAAATAACAGCTAGCCAGGAAGTATATTAGGCAAGTTAGTCTTTGGTGTACAAAAATTCTTAGATTGTGTACTGGGATTTGGCCATGATAAACACAACACAGCTACTGTCCAAACAAATTTTTATGAAATACTGACAAAGGCTTAAGTTATTATAGCTTTAGTCTCATCTCTATCTAGAAGACCTTAGAAATATTTTTCCCCAGGGGAAAAGAAAAGGAAAGTGTTTGGATTTGGGTGTTGTTTTTGGTTGTTTTTTTTTTTTTTGGTTTGGTGTTTGGTTTTCCCAGGTGCCCCAAATTAAACTAACTCACACTTTCTGGCTATCACTCAGGCTAAGTTGACTTTGCTACTGCTTTCCCAGATCCTTCTAAAAACTAAAGGATTTTGTTCTGGCATTTTAATCAGTGATTAACTACTCCCTTCTTTTGCCTGCTGGGTTAAGTAAAAGATCCATATGCTGGGTGTTGTAGGGAATTTGTTAGGCTGTAGATCATAGCTGTGGTGCAGGACGTGATGTGTCTCAAGGGAACTAATGAAGCCATAAGGAATGTAAAGAGTCACCGGGTTAAAGCCACATTAGGACAGCTGTGAAGTTAATGAGGGCCCTGCTCTGGAGGGGAGGTCACTGTATAGAAAAATATGAACCACTCTTTATTGGTTTGATCCCATGTCCTCTGGAAGTTAATGGGCCATTCTTATTCTCCTTTGACATTCACTGAGCCAGACGCAAATGCCAGGCACTGTACAAGCCACATGGACTTGTCGTTGCTTCTGTCCCCCATCCTCGTCTTTGGCAAAGGCAAGAATGAAGTAGAGCAATACTGAGCACTCTTGTCAGCTCTCCATCACTCACTTTCTTTGATTTCTTTAAAAATCAAGGTTTATTTTTTGACTCTGAATTCAGAGCTGACATTTGACCTATCTTAAGGCCATGGAGCATGGGGACCAAATCCCGGAATACAGTGGGCACTCGTTGAGGTTTGCTGAGGGAATGGAGGAACTTAAACTAGGTAATCATAGAACTACATGATAAAAAGCAAAATAGATTTGATCCATATAATAATTGTAGCACTGTTACATATAATATCATATTATATATACCATATATAATTATGTAATAATATAACACTTATATATACATATTATCACGATGTGTGGTTAGAGGTGGTCATTTCTGGGACGGAACTCTGCACCACAATGTAACAGGTAGAGGGGTTGAACAGGACCCATTGGAAACACATACACCATAAACCTGGTGTATCCGTGACTCTTACCTTCACTCATCCTTCTGCCCACCCGCTGCTGTCACAATCAGCTGCCTACATCCCACCTCTGCATAGCTTTCTCCGCCCTCCTTTCCTTTCCCAACGCATGGCCGCTGACCTATTTCATACCCACAGCCTCCCCTGAGTGTCACATCAAGTGTGAGTGTCCTAGCCTGAAACCCAAGCCTTCCACAGGATATCCTTGCCTAGATTTCCAGCCACATTCCTTCCTGCCACCCACACCTTACCCTCCAGCCAAACTGAACTATTCACTGTCCCCTCAATGTGAGTGACAATGAAAGGTCACCTGATGTGTAATTCAGGTGCTTCCAGCTCTCTGCGCTTCTGCTTGTATAATTGCCCCCGCCTGTCCTGTCCAATGAACAACTATTTCACCTCAAAAGTCCATCTCAACTCTTCATTTTCTGTGAGCCTCTCTTGTTTGCTCCAACAAGGGCTCATGTGTTTCTCTTCTCAACTCCCACTACATTCTGTCTCTTTCTTACGGTGCTTATCTACTTTATTTGTAAAATTATTTGTGTGTTTACTTTATTACCCATATTAATTATAGCTCCTTAAAAGTCTAATCTTAATTCACCTTAGCATCCCTTGTCTTTCCTTGCACCGTGATGATCATATGGGAAGTGAAATTGAATAAGACAATTCCTCTGACTAAACTCTGCAGCCAGAAGCGGTTATTGCTGTAAAATTCTATAATAGCAGAGGTCGTTACCTGCCTGTGAGAAAGTGTGGATCACTTTAGAGACCAAATCAATGGAGTAGGTCACTGCTGAGTTCCCAACCTCACTTTGACTATGAAAGTTCAGTGTCTGGGAATAACACAACAGTTCCAAATAAGGTAACTTGACCTCTGGGATAGTAAGGATTTCCGGGGTACCCTAACTGGGGCGTCCAACCTTTTAGCATCACTGCACCACACTGGAAGAAGAGTTGTCTTGGGCCACACATTAAATACATGGCAACACGTAATCACACACAAAAAAAATCTCATAATGTTTTAAGTAAATTTACGACTGTGTGTTAGGTCACATTCATAGCTACCCTGGGCTATGTGTGGCCTACAGGCTGCATGTTGGACACTGTTGCAAGACATTTATAATCTTTCAAACAATGCTTTACTACCTTGAGGGGAAAGTTCATCATTAATGATGAAAACATTATTCTATCACTCAACGGAAACATATTACCCGCAACAAGCCTTTTCCAGAGGATTCAGAGTATAGTTGCCTCTTGAACAATGCAAGTTTGAACTGCATGGATCCACTTACATGCTCTTTGTTGTTGTTTTTTTTTTTTGGTTTTTTTTTTTCAGTAAATACCTGTAGTGTTTTCAATCCTCAGTTGGAAGTTTGTGGATGCAGAGGACTTGAGCATACTCGGATTTTGTTATCTATAGGGCACTCTGGAACCAATGCTCCATGGATACCGAGGGACAACTAAATTTTTCGGGGGTCAAGAGTTATGTACAGGTTTTCAGCTATTCCTGAGTCAGCACCACTAACTTCCATGTTGTTCAAGGGTCAACTGTACATCTAACAGCTCAAAAGATAATTCAAGCTATTCTTAAAATAATACAGTTAGTTGAAATGCTCTAGACAATAAACCCCTCAAAGGAAGAGATTTTTAACTTATACACCTTGGTACATCTTCATAACTGAAAGGCCATGAGAAGGAAATGTATGGAGTTTAATTACCTCTATCATTTAGGAGCGCTGTAACTTCTGGTGATTACTCAAATCATCTTATAAGTAAATTGGGGATAATAATAGTATCAACCTAGGGGTGTAATGATGAGTAAGTGGGTTAATTCACATAAAGCACTGAGAACAGTACCTGGCACAGGAAAACTACTCACAATTGGCTTGCTATTATTTGTGTAGCACCCCAAAGTCCATATAATAACTGGTACATAATTAGGGCTCCTGAAAGGATGAGTGAAAACATGATTTGACACATTTTTGTGTGTTATAACTAATGCAATCATATTCTCCTACTAGTGACCAAATTCTAAAATAAGAATGCACATTTTCATAAATGCCCAAAAATACCAAGATGTCAAAGAAAGCAAATTCAATAGATCACATTTGAAAATCTATACATATAAAATACAATATTTATATCAAACAACATGACAGAAAAGAAGTCAACCATCCACCATATCCATCACAGATTTAACTGGACCTACCAACCTATTAAGGAAAAACATAACATTTCTGACTGGCTAGCAAAGTAAGATGCTGTTAAATAGACATACCTGAAATGAAAGAGATGGCAGGAGGGTAGGTTGAATCAGGCCAACGCAAATAAAAAGAGAAAAGAGGTCATGCCATTCTCATCATGACAAGGCAAGATATAAAGAAAAGGAATTAGAGAGAAAGAAGGAAACTACAATGCTAGAGGCTACAATTCACAAAGCACCATTGCTAACACAGCTATTGTCTTGGTTTAAAACCCGCTGTAGAGAAGGCCCTTTTTGGTTTCCTGCTTAGACTGAGAGGTAGGATGAGAGAGCGTTTGGTCATCAGTACCTGTACTCGGGCCTCGGTGAGTTTTGCCCTCTGGGCCAGTTCCTCCCTGGTGTAAATATCAGGGTAGTGGGTTCTCTCGAAAGCACGTTCTAGTTCTTCGAGCTGCTCTGCTGTGAAGGTGGTTCGGCTCCGACGTTGTTTCCTCTTTAGCGGTAAATCAGGTTCAGAGTCAATGTCAGAGCCTTCATCCGACTGGGGTGCTGAGGCTAAGAGTACGGGGGAGAAAAGGTGGTAAATTGCGAATCATAAAACAAGTCTAAACAAGCCCTCATGATTCAGATTCCAGTCTAAGCTACATTCCCAATGTCTTTCATGGACACAAAGCCTCTCCTCGCAATATTATATTATTAAATGGTGCTGAATTTCATCCTCTGCCCTGTCTGCAGGCCCCCCAAGCAGAAATAATGGCTCTCTGCATCTGTCACTCTAGGTCCATTATGAGCTCTTAGAAAACAAGGGGCAGGGCCAATTCCATTTTTATGATCCTCATCCTTAGCATTTAATGGGTAATTTACTTCATGTCCAACGAATGGATCACATTTAATTTGGCTCTGGATAAACTTTCGCCAACTTTTACACCAGAATATCTGTTAACAAAAGCAACTTCTTAAACAAATAATCAAAAATCAACTTAGTATCAAAAAAGGCAATGGTAATAAACTATTGGGGGATTCCTCTCAATTTATAGACTCACCTCTCCTCTAAGGAAAATCATGTTGAATATCTCATTACCAAATATTGGGAAATGCTTTAAAGAGAATTTAGGAACTGTTCCTGTGAATCTGAAGAATAAATTCAGGAAGAAGCAGACATCGTCTGATAAACCGTCCCTAAACTGAGGTTCAGAATCCAGGTCTCTGCCGAATGGGTGGGCAGCTGCCCAGGACTGCTGCCTCATTTCAGAAACTCAGTAAAAAATGAAAATGTCGGACCCTGTGTTCAAAAATTTCAAGGTAACAACAAGAGAGTGTAAAACCATGCACAGGGCCCTTCTGAGTGTGCAGCCTATGACAACTGCCTAGGTCGGTCCCTGAAGCCAGCCCTGCTGTGTGTGGTCCCCTCCCCACCAAGCTTGAATTTGCCTGTATTAATATGCATCTGGGAAGGAGACTTCCAAATTTGTACCTAGGATAGAGGAGAAGGTGCAGGGAAATTAGATAGGAATTGGAGTTAATGATACAAGATGGTGTCTGTGAGTTGTGACAGCAACAGAGCACCTGTTGGCCTACAGAGGGTTCTGAGTTTTGAGGGTGCACCAGACACAGGGCTCTGGGCAGGAGAGCAGCCCCTGGCCAGAGCCCTGGACACTGGAGCAATGGCAGAGGGCCACTAGAAGGCTATCAGGCCATAGACTCCAAGTATAGGACAGGAGCCCGAGCCTCCTGACTCGGGAACACCTCCAAACGTGCTCTGAAAACTCCCCGAATAACTGGGGATCCTTCTGGGGAATGGGCTGAAGTATACCCTCAGCAAATGAGGAAGGAAAGCCAGAAAATTGTAGGTGATTAATGTCAATGTCATTTGTACCCTCAGACTGGTAAGAAGCTGGGGAAATGCGGGTGACGCTACAAGCTATGTGGAAATGCAATGAATGTCTCCTGTGCTACGAATTCTTTGATCTTCAGCTCAAACTTAGCTCTGCCTTCCAGAAATCTAAACTTTCATCCTACTTCAATATAAAGTATATGCTGCCCACAAAGGTGCATGTCCAAAGCACCCCATAAATTTAATTTTGTTTTTTAATATTTTAACACTTCTACATTTTATTTATATTCAAACAGTAAAATTGACAGTTGATATATACACGACATATTTGAAAAAGTAAATACTTGTGCATAAAAGCAAAAGAGACCCATAATATACAAGACATCTACTGTGTGTTAGACGTTGTGCTACGTTTCTCAATTATGTTACCTAATTTAATACACAGTGGTCTAATTTAATATAAATCGATTATTTTAGGGCTCTTCACTAGTAACTTTAAAAAAGAAAATAGATTTTCCCTAAGTATGGGGATATTTTAAAGGAGTATTAACATGCAAAGAAATATGTGGTGTGTTGCATCATACACTTCAAAAGCTCCCAATACAATTTTCATGTGTAAATGTTTGATAGATATGAGCCAAATCTTAAAAGCAATAAACGTGGGCCTGGTTGTAGAGCAGTGGTTCTCAAACATTTGGAGCATCACAATCACCTGAAAAGCTGGTTCCCACACCAATCGCTGTCCCCACTTCCACAGTTTCTGATCTGTAGGTCTGAGGCAGGCTCTGAGAATTTGCATTTTTATCACATTCCCAGGGGATCAATGCTAATTTTACTGATCCTGGACCACACTTTGAGAACAACCTCTATCGAACATTCTAGATTAATTATTCTCTTTCTTCTCAAAATTCCCAAATACAAACAATATTTCCTGCTACAATTCATCAAAAAAAAAATTACTTCCACATAGACATTTTTAAATTATAAACAATACGTGCCCCCAAGAAACAAACTACTTATGTCCCTCAGAGGACAATAAATTCCCATAAAATGTTTTCCTTTTATGCTTCTGGCCTCAGATGCCCTGACTTTTCTGTCCAATGTGAAATCAGGTGAAAGGACTGACCAGAGGCTTCCTCTGCCTGTGAGAACTTTAAATCTTTGCTTGTACTTTCTCTTACCATGACCCCATTAGGATAATAGTATGTGGAAATTTTCATGTTTCCTTTGGGAGTCTCTGGGGTTATTAAATCCTCCCAAGTAAATATGATGTGTCATGCACTGTCAGGTCAATTAATCAAAATCGTCCCTGGTTCCTAAAGACAGGGGCTACTTAGGACCAGCGAGAGCTAATTCTGAGGGTCAAGACCACCGTGTTTCACCTTAACAATAAACATCCCCCGGAATATAAAGTCTGGGAGCACATGGCTTCCCTCTACCCTGTTCACTGCAGGGAGCCCGGAACATAGTAGGTGCTCAATATGCACATGTCGAATAAGTGAGTGGGCCAGGTGAATTTTAAGTTTCGAACAACACTGATTTCTCTATCATCCTTATATTCTTAGCTGGATATTCTGCTTATATGAGTCTCCCAACATCTTTTTACATGAATGTCGGGAGTCTGTGGATCCCCTAAAATTATTTGGAAACTCTCACAAGTATTTGCATATTGCATTTTTCTGAGGAGTGATTATCTCCTATTCCCAAAAAGGATTATGATTTTTAAAAAGATGAAGAATCACCAGCAGCTGGTGATTAAAAAGATTCAGACTACGAGTTCAATAAGACAGACTTTACCGCCAAAAATTAAATTTTCTTTAAGGAGCTAACTAATCACCACTTTTATTTCTATGCTGTTTACTCAAAAGCAATCCAAAAGGTTACATCTAACTAGAAAAGCCTCCATATAACATCATTGCAAAAGTCACGAAGGAAATAATTTTCCTGATTTTTTCTGGGGGAAATTATCTGAACCAACTGATCGTTTCCGGCAATGTGAAGCCACAATTTTGCAAGTTAATTCTAACTTTTCCCCATCTGTAAACCCCAAAAGGATGTGGGCTTTAAAAATATGTTAAGTCAGCAACCCAAGATTAATCTACCAACTAAGAAATACTAGCTATTTCTGAAGATGGAAATACTACTTTCTTATATCACTCAATAAAAATAAAATTCCTTATATACACAGAACAAGGTCCACAATGTCCTCAATTTGAATCATTCAGTTTTTACAAAACAAAAGTCTAAACTTTAAATCTCATTTTAATAGTACAAATGAAATTATTTTGTTAAAGTTCATCTATTTTACATATTCAACTTCACTCAAGACATTAGAACAAATTAGATATTAGAACAAAACTGATACTAGTTACGAAGTAACCTATCTTGCTAAATATTAACCAAAGATAGCGCAACAGAAACTATATATTGTTTTTTCTATACAGAATATCTAAGGCTATGAAGTGGAAGTTGCAAGCAGCATTATCAAGACAGTTACCTAAATCAGTAACAGCCCTGGCTGGTGTGGCTCAGTGGACTGAGCGCCAGCCTGTGAACCAAAAGGTCCCCAGTTGGGTTCCCAGTCAGGGCACATGCCTGGGCTGCAGGCCAGGTCCCCAGCTGGGGGCGTGTGAGAGGCAACCAATCAATGTTTCTCTCTCATATCTATGTTTCTCTCCCTCTCTTTCTCCCTCCCTTCTCCTCTAAAAAAATATTTTAAGAAATCATAAATAAATAAATAAATTAGTAATAAATTGATAGGATCTGGCAACTAGATTTAAATATAACCTCTTCAGTAATATAATCTCTGGACTATTTCTGCTGCCCACCCTTAATATTAAGGGGAGATTTTTCAATTACTTTTAAGTTTCTTGATCATATTCTGCACATGCCTTCACAAACTTTGCTTTATTATTCATTAATCAGAAATATTAATCCCCCAATTTCAAATGTCAAAATAATTTTCATTAGAAAACCTATATCAATATTTAACACATGGCATTTTAAGTGGAGATTTTATTGTTTTAAATTGCATATTCCAATCTATATTCTTTTTTTTTAAGATTTTACTTATTCATTTATTTTTAGAGAGATGAAGGGAAGGAGAGAGGGAGAGAAACATCAATGTGTGGCCTCATCTCACGCATCCCCCACTGGGGACCTGGCCTGCAACCCAGGCTTGTGCCCCACACTGGGAATCGAACCAGTGATCCCCTGCTGGCAGTCAATCCACTGAGCCATGCAAGCCAGGGCTCAATCCATATTCTTATTGAAAGCTTTCACTCTGTTACCAAAATCCCCTCACAATCCATTTTCTGACTTATACATTAATTTAGCTCAATGTCACCAATGAACCTGAAGCAAACCTTACCAGGAGGGCTGGGGTTTCTCTCTTCCCCAGGTAACTAAACAAAAGCCCGTGAAGTAAATACTTACCCCTATTGTACAGAAAAAGGAAACGGAGACTCAAAGAAACTATTCAGGGAAGCTAGGATTTGATCCAGGTCTATGGGACTTCAGAGAAGATACTCTCTTCCAACCTGGTGTGTCCTACATGGGTGATTTTCTTATCACACTCACTCACACATACACACATACACACAAACACACACACACTGTCTTTTTGAAGAGAAATACCAGAAACAAACCAAAACAGGAATTCCAATGTAAATCATTTAGCGAATTGATGTCACTGCTCTAATTTGTCCCAAACTTTCAAAAACTTCCTAGAATCAAATGAAATTGACAGAAATACAACATTTTGATCAGTATTATAAACCAAATCAAACAATTTTCCTAATTGAATTCAATTCAACAACCATATATATATATGGCACTCTGCATATCCAAGATATACTGTACTTACTAAACAACAATAAAGTGCTAAGAGACGAATTCGTTTGCCCAGATAGTGAATGAATTTAAGAAATCAAAACAATCAGTCTGACCATTAGCGGTCTCCAGGGAGAACTGGCACAGACCCTTCGTCCTAAGGTCTCTAGAACATAATATTCTTCACAAACAGTTGAACTGATCACTAATTTTATACTTCATTAAAGTATTCTCTTGGAGGGAGGGGTGTTAAAGACATCTTCATGAAAGGATATCAAGGATTGTAAAGAACCTCACATTTTTTAAAATAATATAACATTTTTACACAATTTTAGGTTAAAACATTGAGCCTAAAGATACCAACTTTGTATACACCTGTTCTCCCGTCCCCCATCCTTTCCCTTATTATCAACATCTCGCATTAATGTGGTACTTGGATTTCGTCTGACACAGCAATATGTATACATTATTATTAACTAAAGTCCGTAGTTCAGGATTCCCTCTTTTGGTTGGACAGCTTTATGAGCTTTACCTCCTTTATAATGCTATGGAAACACCAATACAGTGGAATAGGAAGCAGATTCGCCGCCTGAAAATACGCTTGGCTCCATCCCCTCGCCCCTCTCTGCCTTGCTGCCATGACGTGCTTTTAAAACGCTGTCGTATACAGTCAATATTTATTTAGGGTATTTACATCCATCTTTCACATTCATTTTGGGTAAAAGCACAGGAATAAGTCACTTGAAATCTGTTGCGTATTCACGTCATTCAGAAGAAACCCTGGAGCGATCAGGGGAAGTGTCGGCTCCCACCCAGTCAGCGCCTGAGTGTTTCCACGCTGTGCTTTATTAGCACGTTCATTTCTTCCCCTTTCTCGGGCTAATTTTAGCTCTTAGGAGCCACATCTTTAGTTATCCCAATGACTCACAATTAACTCCCATGAATAACCTTGGGAAAATGAATACTGTCAGTTAAAAAGAAAAAAGATCAAGCATAGGTAACAATCACACCCCCACAGAATCACAAATTCTTCCTTCAGAGACAAATACAACTGGGAGGAGAAGGCAGAAGTATTACCACCAGCGGACCAACCATGAAGTTTAATTAAAGAAGAAATTACAGAATTAGAGAGAATGTCTTTGTCCATTAACCCTTTTGACCTCTTCTGTAACCTCAGGAAATATTCATTCTAGTTAACGCTATTATACATGAGATCTTACCTCAATTTTATAAGGATTTAGTCACATGAAATTCTATAATTATTGGTTTCCAGACCAACATAATTCAGAGATGGGAGGCAGGAAAAAAAGAGAGGGGGACAAAATAATTCACAAGCATGAATCTGGCACATTGTCTTTCTTCTCAGCAAGACCTTCCATTTGAATAATTAAAGGATCAAAACATGACAGCCATTTAAACTCTATGTTTGCCCCAGATATAATACAATGTGACTTACAGACATGGAGACATGGGGGGGGGTCCCCTCTTTGCAGGCATTGGGGCTGAACTTCCTCAGTCATCGGTCATTTACTCTAAGAAGGCCTCAGATCAAACCGGAGGGTCTTTTTGTCTGTACTAACCTTCCCCAGCTCGACCTATCAGCATTTGTACACAAAGCTATGTTCCACTGATTTAAAAAAATATAAAAGATATAAATAAAAATCGTTTCTGAGAGGTCCATGACATTGCTTTACCCTGGGTCTGAGTTTAAAAGTACTTCACAGAACTATTCCATGAGGCCTTTGATAGGTCTACTCGGAGTTGGATGCACCTACTTGGCTAATTGCCGAACATCGCCTGTGTTTGTGAGTTTCGGGATTCCACACGAAGTGGATAATGGCGCAACTCACTGTCTTCTGATCTGAAGCAGCCCCTTCACACCGAGAGAGGTGTGAATGACCTCTCTCGTGTTTACTCGGGTGAGCGCCAGGAGGAGTGAAGCAAGACTGATATTCCCTCACAGACCCAGAGTAAATGACAAATGACATTTTCCTTTTGTGATCTTTGGGATTTTTGTTGACTTATTTGGAGGCTTTTGTTGGATCCCAAGAAATGGCCTGTGGCTGAAGCCTATTCTGCCGATTTCCACGCTCCATCTGTGGAATCCATCAACGGGGCATTTACCCTCATTCAGAGCTCTGACACCTGCCTGGCAGGGAGCAGCAGACACAAAGAAAGCCAGAGTGGATGAGAAAAGGGAGGTTGGTTGTTTTTTTTTTTTTCCAGAGGAGGGAGGGGGGGAGGTTTGAAATGGATGCACAGTAGGGGTTAATCCAATCCAGTTGAGAGACTTCAGCACCTGGAAGCTTCTCTTCCACATTAATTCACGAGCTAAGAAGTAATCGGTGACATTGTTTTTCTGCGGGTTTAAAATGGTATATATGTCGAGAAAAGAAAAGAGAGACACACTGAAAGGAACAAGCACGAGATTTACAACAAAATCCTAAAGTAGGTCTGGAAAGTCGGAGCAGCCTAACAACCTATCAAGCAGAAAAAACCCTGAACGTCCCAGAATTCCTAACCCAGAGCTAGGATTTGAGTAATTGTTATTTTGTTCGTTGATAAATTAGGAAAGATGAATTATAACCGCATCCGTGGTCTATCTGGGGGCAGAGGGCCTTGTTTGCTTTTATTACCTCTATACTTTCTTAAGAAAATGTGCTATACGACAATCTTCAGGAAATGCAAAAAAGAAGGAAAAAAAGGTAGGAGAACGTATGGCAAGGATATTCTGGGCTTCCTCGCAGAAAGGTGCTTTTAAGAACACTACACCGAACGGAGACCCTCCAGCCATTTACCGACTCCGGTCCCTCCCCGCCCAGCAGTCCCCGTCCTGGGGCTGGAGAAATGTGACGCTATTCCCCTCCCCTCTCACCCAGGTCCTCCGCTCGGAAACCGCCTTCTCCCAGCACGGGGTCATTAGAAGGAAAATAAGCTCCTGCCAGGTTGGTGCTAATCAAAATAGCACAAATAAACCCTGACACTCAACAACTCCCCGCGCGCCTGCTGCCCTGGGAGGTGAGTACAGATTGGTTATGAATATGACCGGCTGCAGGCACAGCCCACGAAGGCCCGCCCCGCGCCCCGTCGCCCAGCAGTTATTTTAAATGCCCAGCGAGGACGTTGGTGTTTATTTAAGATAAGGGCTGACAAGCAGAGGCTGGCAGAATGGCCAAGCTGCCTCCGAGGCGCTGAGTTGCGCTGCCCCAAACAACCCGGTATCCTAAGGTTCCAGTAACTAAAGTTCAGCTGTGAATTGGGTTTCTATCCACCTTATTTCGAGGAGCCTTTCTGTGGATGGTGTTCTGTCCCAACGGCCACCACCTCACTATTAGCACTTAAAAGATTGTAACAATGAAGCTAAAAAACAAAACAAAACCCACGTTTATTGCTCCCTCATTCGTGGCCGCTCTGCCAGTGATTATTTTTAGTAGCAATATTCACTGGTGTGCTTAAGTAGAAACATGCTCGGACCCTTCCTCTTTCCCCTGACACATGCAACATTTTGTTTGCGGGAGCCACAGAATCCCAAACAAACGACCGGTTTCGGCACCTCCTTCCAAAGGCATACCGGCAAGGAGGAATGTTACTGGTTTGGGGACCCTGACACCCGAATTCACCCAGTGGCTTCCCAAGCCCTTTATTTTGAGACTCCCGTGTGTGTAACAAGAATTCCTTTTACAACGTGAATCTCCCTCATTGAGTTAAAGCTCTAGTCACACTTCCTTACCCCACCCCTGCAAATAATTTCTAGTTGCAATTTTTTTTTCTTAAATGGCTTCTTTAAACTCCATGGTAACCGCCACCAGAGCATTTCAAAGAGAAAAAGAGCCGAAAGCCCCAAGAAAATGTGTTGCTATTCAATTAGGAAAACTGATTAGTTAACTAATTAATCAGCTAACAGCTTTCTAAGAATAGCCTCCCATGATAAGAACTTTCCCCCCTCAAGAGCTTAAAAGTCAGTCATAATTAAAGCGAAGAGGCAGAGCTCTGGCCACGGGAAGGGAAGCCTCTGTGTCTCCGAGCTGCAAACTGGGTTCTGGGTTAGTGGGGTGGGATTGGATTGCACGGGGCAAAGAAAGGTAATTTGCACACTGAACGGGAACAGGAAAACAGTAGTTCTCCTGAAAGGAAAAGGGCCAAGTGACTTTTATTTACAATTGCCAAGAGAGAGGCTATTATTGACCATATGTGGCACAATTGCCCCTCTTATCTCGGCCGGCCATCATGTCCTTTGGGAGCTGTTAATGAACTGGGTAATTGAGCTGCTGACATGTGTTACCAAAACAAAACAATAGGAAGAAGAGACAAATGAACATTTTATTTGCCAATCAGAGTAGGTTCGGCTTTTCACAGAGCTGCAGCTAAGTAACTGACTGAATACATAAAACAGTGCATTGAGAGCAAGCAGATGCAGACACAATAATAGTTAACTGACAGCTTATGGCCCATCTGTGCTTAACATTTTGTTAAAGAAATTACTTGACTTGCTAAAGAGACAAATCATACAGCTGCCCCAAGTGCTGCATTATAAGACATAAATCGTTAGCCAAACTGTTTCATTCTTAAAATGACAATGCTTATTAACAGTTATGTTGGGACATTTTGTCGGCACAGCTTGACACAGTTATTACTTACGAAAAATGTGACAAGTCATAGATATTCAATGGAATTGAGTTAGGGGAAGAAATCAAAACAGTGCAAACAATTTGAAAGAACAATAAGTGTCTTCAGTGGCTCATGATTAAATATGCATTTCTAAGATGTTATGAGTGAAAAAAAGCCCTACGAAATATAAGAGACGATCATGTTCCATGTAGTAATTGTGTACCTTCTTCCATTTATACCATATTTATTCAGAACTGTAGAATATTAGAAATGCTCTCATTCTGGGTTGATCACATTAATTTCCTCAAGGCTCTCGGAACAAAAGAAAAGTAAGTAGTTTAAGAAATAATTGTATCTGGCCCCTTCGCTTTCCCAGACATACTCCTCTCCCTCCTCTGGACAAATATTTCTTTACTAGGGACAGAAAAACTATGTTGCATAAAACTAGCTTTAAGAGGAGATTCAGCTTATGTTTCTCTTACTGAATCTGAATTAAATCCACATTTTTTGATGCAAGTATGGTTCACCCACTGCCATGCAGAATAACTTACCTCTGACAATTTTTTCTATGTCCACTGGTTAACCAGAGGCAGAACACGGCTTTCTCACAGCCCATCTCATGATGGTTCCTTTAACATTCTAGGCAAAATTAAACCCATAATGGTAATGGTGATACGAGAAAAGTTACTGCTCAGTGACTCGCTGACAGCTTACTCTAGCCAGACCCTGCTTCCTGCATCCCTTAAGGACCTTTTCTTCCATTTTTAGCCAAACCCTATTTGGAGGGGTATTGTCACCCCACCTTACAGATGAGAAAAAATGAGATCCAGAGAGTAATGTCACATATCTATTCCATGAGAACTCAGAGAAGCTACCCAAAGATAAGATTGTATATATCAAATGTGCAATCTAATAGACATTGTCATTTGAGAAACAGGATTGACATGGGCTGTAAGAAAAACTGTGGCCAATATTGTCACCTTTTTTTCTTCCTGGTCTACAGTGCCAGGACTCAGATGTCAAAGTCGACCCTGTAAATCAGTTGTTAAAAACATGACCATTAAAGGCTAGTGACACTTTCCATAGTGGTTGGTGGATGTGAAAATTATGTTATGTGTAGTTACTAAGAAAGAATTCTTGCTGTGAAACCTAAACCTTAGCTGTACTTACCGAGCTTTAAATGTGACATAATTAGACTCGTGACACCACTGCCAAAGACAAAGAACCACCCTGCCTTCAACTTTACTTTCCACTACGGAATGTTTTTGCTATTGTTTGCATCAGTCATTTTTAAAGCCAACAAATAAACCAAGACTCAATACATAAAAGAGGTAACAAGTTACACAGAGAGCTTTCAGGGGATAGAAAACAAAAGGATGCTTTTGCCTCCCCTGCTAAGACAAGACTACGCCAAAACACACACGAACTCAATGGTTTTGTCCATAACTACACTTTACCAGGATTGGCATGATGGGGGATGCCTGGAAGAGAGAAGAAAATCAAGTTTAAGAAGAAAGTTAAATACTACACTTTGGGGGCCAAAGACCTACGTAAAGAGCTAAAAAGACGACTTAGAGACATGAAGTACCAGAGCAAAACATTTACGAAATGGCAGATCATTGGAAGAAACCCTTCATTTTGCAGCTGAAATCGGGAGAGAGCTGGTGGCATTGCCCCAGATATTTTATTTTCCCATAAACAATTTTTGAATCCCAAGGATGTGGCAGATATTGTCCCTGATGCCACAGATGCAACTGTGAATACTATATGGGGCTTAAACTCAGGAAGTAAAACTCAAATCACCTAACTTCCACTCCAGTGCCTTTTCCACAGAAGCAAAGCCAAGTACCGGCGGACACAGACGATAATCCAGCCATGCCCTACAGCGACAGGAAGATTAAATAGCCTCTCAAGGCTGAAAAATCTAGATACATTATTTACTAAGTAACAGAGCCCTAGACCCTGTAGCCTGTGATCTTTAATATAGAGATCAAATTAATATAGTACATAACTGCTGTACCCGGCACCTCCTACATGGCATTTCCAGGCTGTTTCTTTGCTTTTTGTTTTCTGTTGCGTTCCATAAGGAAGCAAAGGGGCAGAGCAGGGAATTTGTTTTAAAAATCCAAATCTCATCAGTCTCAACTATTGCTTGTTGGGAGATAGAGAGAGGTAATCGCTGAACATAAATGGAAGAGGAAGCTCTTCCTGGAGTCAACAGAGAAGGCTGAGCTTAATTCTCACTGACAAAGAAATTAGTAGCAACACCAAGGCTGTCGTCAGAAATCATTCATGGGATACCTACAGTACGAGAAGTCCTTCTCTAGAGGCTGGGGGAGGAGGGTAATAATGAGGAGAGTGTGGCTCCCCCCTTGGTCCTGCAAAAGGATGAGGCTCAGGGCCAGGAGATTGGCTTTCAGATTAGTGTCACACCCCACCAGAGGACTCAGGCAGAAATTGGCAAACCAGTCCAAATGACTAAGCAGATGATGTGAATGACTTATCCCCGTCCTTGGATAAGGACAGCTGCTTTCTTAAATTTTGTTTTCTTCTCTTTGTGCCTAAGCAACCATCGCCACTGAACTCAGAAGAGGTGATACCAGAGGTCTGGGCATACGAAAATGTATGTTATCGTGGAAGACCTCCAGCATGGGAGACAGGCTGATCTACCCCAAATACCCACTTGTCCACTTCCTCTTTGATTTGGGGAAAGATGCCTAACCCTCAGAGCCAGTTTTTTTATTAGTAAAATTTTCTTCAAAACATCTGCTTCAAAGGCTGGATTGCACCCTGCAGAGGTCACGGCTGATCTGAAAGACACAAACTCTTTTTCTTAAATATTGTTACATATATCATGTGCAAATGTGTTCGTATGTAACTAATGTTAAACCATAATGTTCAAGCTGGTAATGCCCTTGAACCTATACAACTGATATATGTAACAATATTTTTAAGAAAAGAGTTTGTTTGTATCTCTCAGAACAGTTCCTGACCCAGAATGTATCCTCAGCAAAGGTAACCCCATCCACATACTTTTACCTACATATTATCCAACCCCACCAGGCATAAAGGAACAGCATTTTTTTAAAAATGTTCTCCATATCCTAAGACTAAGAGAGGAAAATGATCACCAAAACTTTGAAAATTTTTGTAGAAGTTCCCAAGTTCGTAAAATAAGGATATCATCCAGTCTCCCATCTGCATCCGCTTCTGACAATCCCACCCATAATCAGCCAGTAGATATGTGTCCACTTAAAAAGGACATTCAGCTCTTGCTCTATATCAACTCCCTTAAAAATCCAAATGCAGGCCAGGTGCTCTGCTCCTCCTGGCCCCAGAAACCTGTCTGTGCCGTGGGATCAATGATTAAGGCAACTAGGAAGATAAACAAACTCTGGGCTCCCACACACCTCAGAGCCTGAGCAAGAAGGCCGAACTTAACAAAATCAGGCCACAATCAAAAAGAAATCAGGAATGTTTGGCCTCTCCTTTATGCCAACATTCACTTTGGTTCCCATGAGGAAGAACTTTGAGTATGTCCGCTTGGAGGCAAATTCTTATCTTCTTTTAGGTCTACTGATATGTACCTATATAGGCAAAATGGGGTATAGTTTTGAGCTTTTCACTATTTAATCACTTTATTTAATGTCAATAACTAATGTGAATATACCAGGCACCCAACTCAAAAAATGTGTGTGTGTGTGTGTGTGTGTGTGTGTGTGTGTGTGTGTGTGTGTGTGTGTATCAAGAATTTCTTCAGTAGCAGGCTTCTACATGAATTATGGGACAACTGTCTGGCCTCTC